>PVIW01001095.1:36123-89515 GCA_004026585.1 Noctilio leporinus | reverse complement strand
AAATAATAATAATAATATTCTAATAACTGTATGGTGTCAAATGGGTACAAGATTTTATCGGGATGATCACTGAGTAAGTTATATAATGTCTAGTCACTGTCAAAGTCCAATACTACACCTGAAACTAATATAATATTGTTTGTTACCTGTAATTGAAAAATGTTTTAAATATTTAAATTTAAAATAAGTAAATAAAATTTTAAAGTATCACTAAAGAAAGGAACCCTCTCTCACAGTTTATGTTCGAGCCCTTTTTTTCCCTCAAACATTTAGAAATTAGCCCTGACTGGTGTGGCTCAGTGGATTGAGCACCGACCTGTGAACCCAAGGGTCACTGGTTTGATTCCTAGTCGGGGCACATACCCAGGTTGCAAGCCATGTCTCTAGCCAGGTCCCTAGCTGGAGGCAGATGAAAGGCAACCATACATTGATGTTCTCTCCCTTTCTTCCTTCCTCCCTTCCCCTGTCTCTAAAAATAATGAATAAAATCTTTACAGAAAAAAAAAAATTATGGGGGTGGGGAGTGGGATGTATATAATACAACAACAATAAAATTTTAAAAAGAAATTAATGTACTAACTTTGCTTTTTGCTGACAGGCAGCAGTGACACTGCAAATAAAGGCTTTGATGGATACTAGCTTTAAAGTAAGCACCTGAATAGTGTCAATATTTTTAAAACAAAATTTAAATAGATCTTATGCTAAAACAGTGAAATGACAGGAACTAGGGTTCTTGTTTTGGGGCAAAACACACAGCACTTTATATTATCTATTTTAAGGATTAACGCTGACTGTCACTGGGTAGAAGATTGGGACAACTGTTTGGATAATTTATTTCTTTCTTCATTTACTTTTCCTACTGATCCCACAGTTTACAAAAGGAAGCAAACAAAATAAAACAAAGAACAACCAACTTAGTCATAGTTATTTGGATAGTTCAGACCAAAGTCAGTCATTTGCTTTGAATTATATGATTTGCTTTCCCCAGCTAATCATTCTACCTTGCCTACGTATAAATGCTGTTTTAATGTTGCTGGCATGGGAAAGCAAATGAGTACATTTTCCAGAAAGTAAGATGGCTCAACTCATACAAACTCACCCTGGACTTTGACCTTATATTTGAAGCTGTGTTTATAAAAACACCAAAGGTACAAAAAGGTTAATAGTGCCTGTGGTCCAAAGTTGACTCTGGGTTTATTTTTGTTTGCAGATTATGGTTTACATGTTGAAGCAATGCTTTACAGATTATCAGAAAACAAAATCCCTTAGTATAGTCTTTCTCTTTCCATCTCCAACAAGTCCCTTAATCTACATATACCTAAATTCACTCATTCTTTAAAAAATGAAATTCTTTCATTTTATATATCCAAACATTATTATGTTTCCATTTGTTCATTGGGTTGAAATTCTGAAACAGTAAAAGTACAACATCTAAAAAGGTTTAGGATCTAAAATTCTTTCCTAATACTTCAAAATATATGGTAACGTCATAGAAATGTTTGCTTTCTTAGAACTCCAAGTAGAAATCCTGTAATAATTCTCCTGGCACTTACAGAGCATTTACCAAAGGTTAGACATTGTTCAGAGTGTTCTATGTGTATTAATTCATTGAAAATGCACAACTCTAAAAAGTAGGTCCTGTTAATTATTTCCAGTTCACAACTAAGGAACCCAAGGCACAGAGATATTAATTAATTCACGTTAACAACCCATGTAGTAAGTGGTAGAGTTAGAATTTAAACTCTAAAGCCCTGGCTGGTAGCACAGTGGTTAAGGCGCCGGCCTGCGAACCCAAAGGTCGCAGGTTCGATTCCCCAGCCAGGGCACATAACCAGGTTGCAAACCAGGTCTCCAGTCAGGTCTATGGCTGGAGGCAGGTGAAACGCAACCATACATTGATGTCTCTCTCCCTTCCCCTCTTTCTTAAAATAATGAAATAAAAAATCTTTGAAAAAAATAAATAAACTCTTAACAGTAAGGTTCCAACTCAATAGCTTTATCCATTATATACTGTTCCCCTTCTGTTGACTCTTTATAAGGTCATAACTTGTCATTTGACTTTCTCCTTGATATATACTTCCTAAATGGATCTGAATCAAATTCTTAATATTACACTTGAGAAATAGTAGAATTGATGTTTTCTGAGAAATACCACAATTATAAAGAAGATTAATTTGAAAAATAATACTTGTCCCTGGCCAGGTAGCTCAATTTATTAGCCTGTCCTCCTGATATGCAAGGTTGTAGATTTAATCCCCGTTCAGGGCACACAAGAATCGACTAATGAATGCATAGGTGGAACAACAAATCAATGTTTCTCTCTCTTTTATCAATAAAAAAGAACATTTGGTTTCTTTAAAAAAAGAAAAGAAAAATAGTACTCAACATTTCTGCTGTAGTTTGAGGATTCACTGGCACAGGCCCCAAGTGATAAGATTTATTAGAATAAACCAGAATAAACTTATAAAATGCATCCTGGACGTGCTGTTTGTGCAATTTGAGCAATTGCTTCAATTACATGGTTGAATTTCCCGCTGGACAATATTATGCACCACAAAACTGACTGTAACCTGCCAAACTACACAGCCAGCCACAATGTGAAAATCGGTAAGCGATCTTTGTATTAATTATTGCAAAAATAAAATGCAGAGATCATCACTGATACCCACAAAGTTCACTGGCCTTACAAAATGTTTGATACCCTGAATTTGGCAGTCCTTAAGCAGATTCGGAACCAAACATTTCAAGACTATTTTGAAGTTTTTACGATGTTATTTGTGGTCCCAGACCATGTGAATGAACTTTGAAATATATAAGATAGTATTAAATATAAAGGAGTGGGTTTGTTTTTGGTTTTGTTTTTACCATCATCAGAATCTGTAGGCTGCTCTGTTCTTCAACACCAAGGGATTTGAAATCTGAGAGTATCCAGTTTTCCTGTCATCCATCTAAGTGACCTCTGGAAAGGAGAGGAGACTGACTTTCCATAGTCTCCTTGCATGCACGTGTGCATAATCTTAAATGCTCTGCTGAATGCTGTAACCTCTGGGCCTGACCCTGCCCGTCCTTCTTCCTCCCTTTTGTGAAACTCTGCCCTATATGATGTATTTCCCTCCTTCCCCTACTCATCCCACAGGCATTTATCAGCTTTGTCTAGTCACCCACTCTCCCATCTCTCACTCACAGCAATGCATCCATGAATGATACTTTATAGAGGCACCCTACGCACATACAGGATGTGAAACGCACAAGATGTGATTTTCATCCTACTCTGGATGTCAGAGAGAACTTCCTGGGATGATTCTCTGACAATTGATAACTGGTTTTCTCTCAGAAAATTGCAGGGCAAGTTGAGCTCACTCTATTTTAAGAAAATACTCCTGAAATTTAGGTTTTGAAAAGCAGGAAGGCTACATTTCTGGCTCTGCCACTTACTGATGTCTTCAAATTATGTCCTTGAGGTCATAATATGAGCTATTTTATACTACTTAGGCTTGAAATATACATCAGCAATATGAATGAATGACATCAGGCACAATTTAGCAGTCGGGTTAGAGTTGAGAGGAACATGATTCCAAAGAAGACCTTGGTTCTGAATTATATTGTACCAGCTGAAGTTTTCAAGTGGATTGTAGATTATACAATGTGACCTAATTTTTCATCGAATTCTGGGTTTCACAGATAAAAGGCAAGAAGAGACATAAAATCTAATATTCAAAATAGAAGTAATGCTACAATATTTCAACCAAGTGGTAGTCCAGCCTCCTCTTGGTTACCTCTGGTGATCAATTACCAAAGCAAGGATTTAACCTACACCTTGATTAAGCTGAATCATGCCCCTACATGACTTCAATCTTTTGTCTGCCTTTTGCTTTCCAGAGCAATATATGATAAGAATACCACCTACTTTTACATATTTAAAGAAAGATACCTTATATGTGTCCTTATAATCTGCTCTTTTCTGGCCTAAAAATATATACCCCCTTTAGCAATTCCGTTTTTGTATGGTTTTAAGTTCCCTCTCCATTTTTCCATCACTCCTCTGAAAATTTCATTTGTCTGTGCTCCTCTAAAAATGCAGTGCTTAGAATTGAACACAGTGTTCCAGATGTGATCTGACTAGTACAAAGTACAACCATTACCTCCCCTCATTGAGAGAGTATACTTCTTGAAGTATACTCTGAAACTTGTCAGTAAAGTAATAAGTTAAAAAGAGATTAAAAACAAAAAACAAGTTTTGATATCCATTGCCATGGATGTAGTGAACACTCCAAAAATATGCCTGGATGTTGTCAAATAAAAAGCCAGCATGTTTTGCTTGTTGTCTTTTGTCATTGTTTTTGTTTGTGTGTGTGTGTTAAAGTTTATGGGACATTTAATTTCATATCCACCTTCTCAGTATATTTGATATTTTGACTTAACATGGATATTATACCCTTTTTAAAGGAATAATTGTATTAGTATCAGTAACCACTTTCATTTAACTCAATTTTAAAGCAATCTGTCAGCTTCTCATGAGGGATTCTTGCCTGAGCAGAGAATTCCACCAGAGAGGATGTATTCAGAGCATGTATATAATATGGACCTTGGCCAACTGTTGTTGTATGGGGGCAGCACTTATTGATGTCATGGTTCTTCTCTGAGGGAAGCACCCCAAACAGGAAACTGGAATTATCTGTTTTCTGATATAAATATGAGTAGCATTTATTTTTTGAGCAAAGTAGATATTTCTGTGAAATGAAGAAATGTTTTCTGTAGTAATGTTAGTGGTCAGGTCAAAGACTGTCCTTATCAAAATGCTCTTAGGCTGAGACAAGACAGAGTTTGGAATCATCATTTTGTTCATGCAGGTGATTGCTGGGGCCAAGATGTAAAAATTATTTGTTCACCATCATTTTCTCCAGCAGTTGATATGATGTTTGGCAAAGAGCAGATCCTCATAAACTTGGAAAGACAGTCAATAAAGGAGGAAGGGAGAAAAAGGGAAAATTTTTCAGAGTTACTCCAAAATCAAGAACGCCAGCTTAAAACCCCAAATATTGATACAATATGGAATCTCCAAAATCAGTATTCAACCTCCTTATTTTAGATATGGTAACTGAAGACACAGAAGAGTTAAGTAACTTGTCCAGCGATGTTAGACTCTTAATTTGGAGCCCCTTAGGTAATACTTGGAGCTGCAGAAGAAATTATCAAGGGAAGGCTCTGGGATCTCACCCTCTGGCCTCAGGTTAGTTACCATAGCATGTCTGGATTGGAGGAAGCTTGAAAAGAACTCTTAGCCACAGACCTGGAAGAAACCCTGGGACTAAAAACAGGTGATCAAAAGCAAGACACAGTGGAGGAATTTGATTCTGACTGAGACTGAACAATTGACATATACTCTATTTCCTTACTGTCAGTGGTCTGCAGTTTTCTCCACATTCACACCCTAGTTCTCTCTTTGTAATAATCTGGGTTAGGTGAAAGCAGAGCAAACCTAGGAACAGGAGTCAGCACTCTCAGAGATGACAATTTACCACAGCACAGATAACATGCTTCTCCCAACCCCAATGCAATGTTAATAGGTGTTGACTCTGGAATACAGACAATAGTCCTACAGCCAATCTCTGGGAAATGTTTACTTAAATAGGTTTCTTCACTGCAGGACTTTACAGGGGTTTTAAATAGTAATGTAAGTTTTGAACCTCCAAAAGGCAAATTGATTCTCAGACTTTGACAAATGTTAATTGACCATTGTTAAATTAAACGAAGATGGTTTTAGAACGGTGATTCTAATCGGTTGGGGACTCCCAACTCGCAGAGATCCCTCAGTGCCACAGATAAAATGAATGTTTCCTAGTCAGCTTGTGCTAGGATAGAGAAGGTTGGCAAGTGTCTGATAGACAAATGCCTCGATTATCCTCCTCCAAAGGTTTTTATTGAGTATACAATACAAGGTTGGGGATGCAGGTACACACCATAAATCATTACCACAGGAGAATGTTCTATAAAAAGGGAGTTAAGTCTAGATAACAATAGAAGGAATGCGATGATCCGCTTCAGGCTATGGTCTGCTGGACAGGGTGACGCCAAGAACTCCAGGTGGCCCATAGAATGTTAGGGAGGGTGAGATTACTTGTGGGTTAAGGTTTAACATCTGCTGCGGGCACAGTTAGCAAGGCAAGGAAGTTTAGGTCACAGGACAGGCTTCAAAGGGCGTATGGAATGTTCTCAAGGCCTTATTCCCACCGGGGCCCCCTGGATACAGCACTGAGGCTGTATGCACCCAGCTTTCCCAGCTTTCTGATCAGGTCTTACAGGCTTGGCCTGCCCTGCCCTGCCCTGTGTGGGGTTTCATGCCCGGACACCTTCCCATGGGGATCCTGACACTGATACTTGTGGACCAACTAAGCCAACCAAATCTTAGCTTGTAAATAACTCAAAGTTAAAAAGTCAAAATCTAAGGACAACCACTCACAGCCACCTCGGCTTTAAGCTGTAGCCAATTGATTTCCTTTCTTTGCTTCCGCACTTTTTCCACATAAGTCTTTCCCCTGGCTCCTGTCCTCTTAACTGCTTTCAATGTGGCCCTATTCAGATCAATTTTTGCTTGAATAAACTCTTCAGATTTTCAGTATACCCCAGTTATCTTTTAACGCTATAAACCTTCTACACTTTTTTTTTTTTTTTTTTTTTTTTTTACCTCCTACACTTTTTAAGATTTAAAGGACTTATTTTTTTCCCCAGGAGTACACTTGGGGACTATGTTTTTCACATTTGTTTTTGCTGTGGCTTCCTTTCAGAAACCAGTACACACGTACTTATAAAACTGAAACAAATGTTTCATAAAACAGTACTTACCTTTTCTACATGTGCTACACATATTTTCTGTTCTACTTCCCTTTTTTCTAATGTGTGTTGAATTTTAAACTCAGCAAATCGATTTCACATTCTACCTATAGGTCACAACCTGCAGTGAAAAAACACTGCTTTAGCAAATATTATTCCTTTAATCTTTCTTTTACCTGCGAGTTGTACAATATTATTGACTGAACATAAGAGCTACCTAGGAAGAATTCAAGTGATGCAGTGGGATTTAATAATCCTCAGCTCTTTTATTGCATTTATATAGGAACATACCTTGAAGGAAGGCAGATGAGAAAGCCTAGAGTCAGTGATTACAGTAATCAAGGAGATTTCAGTGTCTTTGCAAGATACCTTTCAACTCAGAAAGTGAAAAAAGGGAAATCAGAACTACATACAATACTAACATATTGGATATGCTGTTAACAAAAATTACTAGTACTAATTTGAAACAATTTGTAAGGTCTATTGTTTAAGGAATAAAGCAAGATTATAATGATGTGTATAGTATGTTCCCATGTATGTACAAAAAAGAGGTTATATATATTTATATGCTTGGTATGCATAGAATATCTCTGGAGTATAAATCAGCCACAGTGGTGAGTCATTGGTTGGAGCTACTGTGAACGGAACTTAATTTTTCACCTTTTATCCTTTTATACTATTTTAATTCTTTACCATAAACATATATTACTTTTGCAAAAATAATAATAGCCCTGGCTGGTGATACAGTGGATAAGGCGGCGGCTTGCAAACCCAAAGATTGCTGGTTCGATTCCCAGCCAGGGCACATAACCAGGTTGCAAGCCAGGTCTTCAGCCTGGCTTAAAATAATTAAAATAATAAATAAAACCATTTTTTTAAATAATATACTACTAGATAGATAAATAAGCCTATTTTATGAAAGGTGATGGGTAAATCTGATAAGCCAAGAGATTTCCAGAGTTTGGTTTTGCAAGTCACTGCTAGTAATTATAACAAGAGATAAAATTGTCTAGGTTCAAATCTTTTTTTTTTAATTTTATTTATTATTTCAGAAAGAGAGGAAATGAAAGAGGCCAAGATGGAGAGAGACATCAATGTATGATTGCCTTTCACCTGCCTCCAGCTATGGACCTGGCTGGAGACCTGGCTTGCAACTTGCAACTTGGTTATGTGCCCTGGCTGGGAATCAAACCAGCAACCTTTGGGTTCACAGGCAGTTGCCTTATTCACTGAGCCACCAGCCAGGGCTTAGGTTCAAATCTTGAAGACACACATATGTGCTATAGTGATTGTTAGACATTCTGTTTCTTTCTTTGGACTCTTGACCTTATTAACAAAGAGCGGTGCTTTCTCTATTCTACCTCTTCCACAATATATGGTTTCAAAAAAGGGAGGGGGCTTCAGATATTTCAGAATGATGATACAGGTTTTCCATTTTACCTGCAACTGAGTAAAAATGACAGTGGCACAGTGAAAAGAGAAAAAACAAGAGCCTCCAAAAGGAGAAAGCAAAAGGAGAGCTACCAATACTTTGGGTAATTCAAGAGGGCTCGCACCATTGGTGTTCAAACTTTAATATTGATAAGAATAACCAGGGGCACTTGTTAAAAATTTAATCTCCTGGGCCCTGCTCCAGAGATATTGATACAATGGGTCTTAGGAGTCTTAGTTAAAGTCTCTTTTCTGAAGCTTCTGGGCTTCATCTTAGGTAAAGTGTGACAATCCCCTTGAGAAACACACACACAAAAACAAAATTAAAAACAAAAAACCAAACACCATTTCAGCTATGCAACATATCACTGATACCAAGACTGCTTGCAATAAGAAAAAGGTCTGTTTTTCACCTATAAGCATACATACCCTTTAAAATATATATATACACACACACACCTGACTGGTGTGGCTCAGTGGATTGGTGCCGGCCTGCGAACCCAAAGGTCACTGGTTCGATTCCCTAATCAGGGGACATAACCAGGTTGCAAGCCAGGTCTCCGGCCAGGTCCCTAAGTTGGTGGAGGCAGGTGAAAGTCAACCATACATTGATACATCCCTCCCTTTTTTCCTCCCTCCCTGCCCTTCTCTCTCAAACTAATGAATAAAATCTTTTTTAAAAACATATATATATATATATATGTTTTTTAAAAAGATTTTATATATATATATGTTTATACATATACATACATACATACATACACACACACACACACATACCAATCTATGAGACAGGAATGGCTTGTAACAACTCATGCTATGAGAAAAATTTCTTTATAAGTTAGAGTTCTGAGTCTGAGAATGCTAGTTTTCCAGATAACAAGCCAAGTAAATGTTTGAGAGGTTGTACAGTATCCAAACAATTTTTGAAATTAATGATACAGCCCTGTTTAAAGCACTTGTGAAAGGTCTAGTTGGTTTCAAACTTGTATCCAAATCGTCAATAACAGCACATTACAAGCAACAACATCATTAAAGTACATCTTCGCAAACATGTGAACATACCTATGACTCTTTTCGTTACTTAATCTCAACAGATTGTTTTCAATTTTATTTTGTTTTCGTTTGCAAAGTTGATGAATACCCAGGCACGGATCCCAGTTTTGGTTTAAACTTTGTTCTAAATGCTTGAACAATGTCCCAGTTTCTCTTTTTTAAAGCAACAGCTTTGCAGCCTAAAGCGAGCCACTCCTTTCTAAGTTGGCAAAGCTTGTAGACCTAGTCAGCAATCCTAGTGTTTGTACCTCCTTGAGAGTTTGCAGACCTGGCTAATCACATGCATGAAGTTGTGTGTTATCAAGTTCCTTCCAGTCCCAAGAGAAAGATGTTCATTCAATGAATATTTCATACTAGATATTTTATTTTGTTTTATTTTTTTTCACACTTGCTATTTTAGAGAATGGCAAAGAGGAAGGTCTTCAAAAGATTCAAGTTGGGTTCAAAGTGGCCCAGCATCTTTCAGGGACCCCTTCTTTCCTTGAGTATGGGCCATGGATGCCTTGTAAGAAATATGTAGGTATCCTCATCTTTATAGCACCCCTTTCAAGAAGTTGTCTAGCTTCAGCTTTGTTGAAAGCTAGTAAGAAGAATGCACTACCTGTCAAGGCAGCCCATTCTATTTTTAGGAAAATTAGTGATTAAAAGGCTCTTTCTTGCTTATGTTCCTTCTAAATGTGCCCATGGGTACTTACCCAGATTCGTGTACCCTTTGAAGAAAAGCAGAGTGAGGGCATCTGTCATACAGGTGGCAGCTTTTCAGCTTTCTGAAGATAGCTGTGATACTCTATACTACTATCTTTGTCTTTTCTCTGGCTTCTAAAAGAGGAAGGAGGGAATTATGCAGTGGAATTTATGAAAATGTGAATCTAGTTGCACTTAAGATACTTTGTACAGAGACTCAACAGCCAACACCCCCCCCCAAAAAAAAAAAAAAACTCTAGAAGACATAAAGAATTAAAATGCACTTGAAATCTATTGAGAAATTTTCCTTGAAAGAGGCATGTATAATTTATTGTTTTTCAGTATGTATACTGGGGTGGTAGATTCTTAGCATGATTTTTTGTTTTTCTAATTGTGTGTGATATTTAAATGAACTTAAAACAACTTGTGGGGGTAGATAACAAGTTCTGTGGAATACATAATTCTTTCTTGAGTGGCCCACCAAATCCAGCATTATATCTTCTTGGTATCACCAGTGCCTAGTACAGCACATGAACAAAAATTGACCTCAATAAATGCTCATTGAATTGAATTTACCTGAATTTCCAGAAGTGGAGAGGGCTATAGACAGGGGAAAAGGAACTGAATTACTTCAAGGAAGAGTTTTTAACTGGATTCCTCTAATCTGGTCCTCCTACTTATCAAAGATACCCTCGAGGAGATGAAATTTGATAGCCCTTTAGCAAATGATGTCTAGTGACCCCCACCCTAAAAGTCTGGCTTTTGAAGTATCCGTACTGTGATGACCCTAAAGCAATGGCATTCTGTGTGTCATAATTGGCATTCTTTCCCTTCAAGTCAATGTGCCTTTTTAACATGGCCTTCTGCAGAAAGTGCATTTAACTAAGGATAAATTACAACAATAGGCAGAAATATCTTGGGACATATTTTAGTACCAAGTGGTGCCTCACACTAAGAGTTGGAGAAACCAAAGTCAATGACTTGGCACAAAGATTTAGAGACCCCCCAGAAGATAAGCTGGGGTGGGAGGAAAGCTGCTTGGGAGTCACCACCAAGGCGACAATGTGGTTTGCTGGAATTCGGAAAAGTATTCTGACCCAATGACCTATTTGGTGCAGGGCTGGGAGTGCTGTAGGTTACAACACAAATGAAATTGGCTAAGCCCTGTGAGCAAAAAGTACCCTGTATCTATGTTCCCTGTTCCCTTATTTGAGGACTGCTTGTACTTTAACCAGATAATTAGATTAATAGCAGCACTAGCCCTGTCACAGGAAGCATGGCTATTTTCTTGGAGTGAAACAGGCACTAATCTTGGGACTTGGCCAAACTCACTACCCTGGGAAAGGGTGGGAGTCTGACTCAACTGACAAGAGAACTCCAGCAGGAAGGACAAAGAACAGTGCCCTTAGGTAAAGCAGTCAGCGTCTGGGAGGTCTGGTGTCCGGTGGCAGCCTCCATTCACCAACCAGCCGGGTCTCACAGGCTCTTGGTCCCCAATGAGAACACGGGCCAGTGCAAGACAATGCTCCAGTAGTACCAGGAAAAGTATTGACAGGTAGCCTCAAACAGTACTGGGTGGTGCTTATGGTCTTGACATAAGTAGTGTTATGCCATTCTTGGTGAGAAATGCTTGGCATACCAAGAAATCCCAGAATACTAGGGAAATAACTTCTGCAACAGAAACCAAAGCAGAAGTCATCTTTAGAAATTGCGGTAAAATGACCTTAAAATGGGAACAGTGGCCCAGGACCACCTGCGGAGTGGGAGCTAAGCAGGATGCTCTCTTGCATTCACTGGGAATCTTAGAGTCTGTACTAGCCACAACCATGTCAGAAGAACATCAAAGGTTTGTGTCCTTATTTACAATGATCTCTGCAATCCTTTGAAATACAGGGGTATAAGAGGTCTGTTTTGAAAGTATCAAGCTAATGTCAATATAATTAAAACATTCTGTGGCTCGATACTTTTGGGACAGGCCTTATAGTCTTCCTATGTGTGTTTTTATTGTGAGCCTCATAATTGGCTCCTATTCACTTAACATTTTAAAGTGGTGTTAACTACCCCTGAAGAAGAGAAAGTTCTACACTGAGTACTCTTTTTTAAACATATGGGCAAGAGACTGCTGCATAATGCAGATTGCAAGTGGCTTATAACCTAATTGGAAAGTTAAACACCTAAGTGTTTCAAATAGTCCAAGCCAGCAACAGAAGAGTTATCCCAACACAGTGCTTGACCAATTGTGTTAGCTGTGATTTTTATGACAGTTCAGAGAAAGAATAACCACTTAAGTTTGGGAAGATAAAAGAAAACTCATGAAGGAAGTAGGACTTTAAGGATTTCCCATTTATTAAGTACTTATTACTTGTCAGACATTGTCACATGTGGATTCTGATTGCTCAGAATAACCTTATGAAATAGGACTAAGTATCCTCAGTCTACAGAAAAGAAAACTGAGGTTCAAAGGGTTTAGAAGCAATTTATCCTAAATCACTCAGCCAGGAAACAGTAGAAAGGTCTTCAACCCTTTCTGCGAAGAAAAAAGCCATACTCCTATGTGTATACCCTTCTGTCAAGGCGCTAGAGAGCCTGAGTCCAAGGCAGAGAGAGCTTGAGAGAGAGGCAGCTCAGGAGCCAGAAGAACTTGTGAGCCAAAGGCTCTGGAGGCTTCCCATTGGCTCTGGAGGCTTCAGCTTCTCAGCCAATCCCGTCCTAGACTGCTTTCCATTGCCTCAGCAACCTCCTCTATAGGCCCCTCCTACTTCTCCCCACAGATCTTAATCAGATCTCGCTGTATCATTAGGAGGGACAAAACATTCCTTTTACTATGATTCTGGAGCTATTTCAGGAACCCAGAACAAAAAAGCAAGTATTACTTAAAAAGATGCTCCCAATGCTCTGATCACTTAAGAAATTCCAAGAGTTTTAGGAGTTGCATGAAACAGAAACAGGGATAAAGACCAAATACATATTTCTTATTATAAATCACCATTAACAGTATCTTATTTAAAAGTTTCTATTTTTTTCCACCAGGAGGGTCACAAAATTCAATCAGAGACCTCCGGTCAGGTTGAACGGCGTGAACAAGTGCAGGAAGATCTCGTGACGGAAGGAATGTTCTGCTGCAGCTGGATTTCACAGGAGAAGAGATTTCAGGAAAGTGGGCGGGCGCTCTTCCACCAATGAAGTTAAGTAAGAAGTACTTAAAAGGCTTTTTAAAAGTAAGGACTTTGTTTTTAAAAAAAAACCCTTACATAGTAATCCAAAGAGCAGTGGGGAACAGTTTCTGTTTGGGCCTGGCTCTGCATGCCTGGAGCCCAAGATGGGGCACAGAGCTCAGCATCTGGGTTATCTACTCAGGGTGCCAGGGCCCATGGCAGCATATCTGCTATCGCAAAAGAAGCCAGCCTAAACTAGAAGGGATGCATAAACTTCAAAGTAGAAAAGCAAACAAGAGACACTAGAGTCATATAGTTCAAAGAACAAGGGCTTTACAATCAGTTGAGCCCTGGCTGAGGTGACTCAGTGGGTTGATTGACTGACAGCCTGTGAACTGAAGGGCCACAGGTTTGATCCCCAGTCAGGACACATGCCTGGGTTGCAAGCCAGGTCCACTGGTTGGCGATGTGCAAGAGCCAGCCAGTCAATGTCTCCTTCCCTCTCTTTTTCCCTCCATTCCCCCTCTGTCTGAAAATAAATAAATAAAATGTTTTTTAAAAATCAGTTGAGTTTACATCTTAGCTTTCCCACTCATTATAATTATGACCTTGGCTGATTATTTAACATGTCTGAAATTGTTTCTCATTTGTGAAAAATGTACCTACTTTATCATAGACTTTATGGTTGATTCCCTTATATTCTTTTCAACTTAACTGATCCATCTAAGCCAATCACAAGAATCAAATTCTCCTTGCAAATAATTGGGCTAGGTATGGCTAAGAAGATATGAAGAAAGATGCTATGAACTGATTACTTGTGTCTCCAAGAGGTGCATATGTTGAAGCACTAACCCCCAATGTTACGGTATTTGTATTTAGAGGTGGGGTCTTTGGGAGGTAATTAAGGTTATACAAGGTCATGAGGGTGGGGCCCTCATGATGGGATTAGTATTCTTAAGAGGAAAACACCAGAGAGCCTTGTAAACTCTACTCTCTCTTTTCCCCTCCCTCACTCCTCCCCTCCTATCTCTCTTCTCCTACCTCTCTCTCTCTAACACAAGGACACAAAGAGAAGTTAGCCATCTACAAGCCAGGAAGAGAGAATTCACCAGAACCCTACCAGCTGACACTCTGATCTTGGACTTCCAGCCTGTCAACTAAGAAAATAAATTTCTTTTGTTTAAAACACTTAGTCTGTGGTATTTAGATCTGGCAGCCCGAGGTATCTGATACAAAGGATGTAATGGAGGCTTCTGGGAAATGTTTTCCATGTTCTGCCTGACAAACCACAGGAAATTTCTTTCTCACTCCGCATGTCAAGCAGCGCTAAATTTGACTGCCTCCAGCACCTATTCCACACCACCAGGGAAATCAGCTTTAGAACATAGCTGACTAGAATTTAAGAGCATTGCAGGGAAATAAAGCCAGAATCCTGATCAAATTATGCCTGAAGTCAATGCTACGTTTGAACTTCCTGCTATGTGAGCCAGTACAATTTCTTATTGTTCAAACAGGTTTGAGTCAGGTTTCTGTTACTGGTAGATTACAGCAACCTTGGGCCACGGTGAGGATAATAAAAGAATATCAAATAACGAAAGTAAAGACGTTCCTTTAGTGCATGGGATACACCAATGATAGCTGTATTATTTTAGGCAGAAAACTAATTTGTATGTCACTCAATTCAGTGGTCATAACTGAGACACTTATTCAAATTTAGAGAAATTTCATATCAGTGAGTAAAGGTAATGGTGAACAGAACCAACCTCTGAAAAACAGTTAAAGGCCCCCAATTGGTAGTTCAGTTGGCTAGAGCATTGTCACCTGTACACCATGGTTGTGGTTTCCATCCCTGGTTAGGGCATATACAAGGATCAACAAATGAATGCATAAAAAGTGAAACAAACTGATATTTCTCTATCTCTCTCCCTTCCTTTCTCTCTCTAAAATTGATAAATAAAGAAAGGAAAGAAAAACAATGAAGAAATAAACCATGTAGAGAATCAACCTGGGATTTGCCCCTAGCAGACCAGATTTAGCTATGGCAGATTATGGCTGACAAAGAAACCAGCAGAAGAAACAAAGCAGAACTGGGATAAATGTTGAGAACCAGTCTCCTTCCTAATTTCTGTTTTTCAGTTGGTAGTTTTTCTATAGTCCTAGCAAATCAAACAACCATCTCTGTTCTAGAAACTTCCTTGTCTTTTCTTTGCTCTTATTAGAGCTCCCATTCCAGTTTCTCTGGAATGTGCTCTTATATAAACTTTACTTCTCCTATTTAAATGTTTATATTACTTAACAGGTAAAAAAATAGTTAAACAGTTAAAGAAAGCTCATTTAGTTTTTCTTAGGTTGTTCTGCTCTTGAGATTCAAATGGATTAATTACATATTTAAAGCAAAGCAATAAAACATCTGAAAATTATTCCAAAACCATATTGTTTATTTGATGGTGAGCAGTTTCTAAACAAAACCAACATAGTCAGGAAGATAGTCTCTCTAGGCCACTGAACAGCTCTTCCTTGAATTGTTGTAGCTGGTAATTAAGCTGGTATACATGGTATGATTGTTAGTGTTTTCTATTTTTATCAGTTGCTCTTCTACATTCTGAAAACTATTCAGTCCTTGAACTACTTGTAAAATCATTTCCTTGTTTTTAAGGAACATGTAAGCCATTAAATTAACTCTTATGATTCTACAGCAAAAATTAAGGAATGTGCAAGCTTTGACTGCAAGGATGTTCATTGCAGTATTATCTATAGTAGGAAAAAATAAACTAACCCAATGTTCAATAATAGAAAATTTGTTAAATCAATTATGGTACAATACATAAAATGCCATTAAAGTATATAATAAAATTATATAAATAGGTACTGATGTACAAATAGCAATATGAACCAAGAAAATTATTTTTATAATGATATTAATATGGAAAGATACTCCTGTCAGTAGTGATAACCAACAGAGACAGTGGTGCCTATTGAAACTGTAGCTATACTAGGCAAGTAGTCCTGTGTGAGGCAGCACACCCGGGCAGCCCTGTGGGAGCGTACAGAACCCTCCAGCAAAGTGTGATGGAATCTGGTGCAGGAGTTACTGTGAGTCAGTAATAGTGCCCATGGGAACAGCCTCTTTTGTAAATATATGTGGGCTACCTCATGATACCCCCCAGAAATACCTATGGCCAAACTGGAAGAGGGCAGAGGAAGCTCTGTATCAGTGATTGTGGGGCTGAGCATCCATTAAAAACCAAATGGTCAAGAACCTAGTATAAAGGAACCATGGACATGGACAACAGGTGGGATTGACTTTGAGGCGAATGGGTGGATGGGGAGGGGGACAGAGGGGAGCAAAAAGGGGATGGATGTAATACAACAACAATAAAATTAAAAATAAATAAATAAATAAATCCTTTATCCATCTTGAGCTTAAAAAAACAAAACAAATGGTGATTGTTAATAGGTTTCGGAAAACTGGCACATTTTTATGTTTCCTATAAATGGTATTTATCACTCCATAACAATAGATGACATGTTTATACATTTTAAGCAAGTAGTTTTTAAATTATTTTCAAATAACTTAGAACACTTATAAAATTATGTTGACATTAATATTAATAATTTAATTTCCCAAGAACACTCTATATTTCCTCATTTTATGTTATGCAGATAGATGAGAGAAGTAAAAGTTTCTTTCCAAGCAGAGTTAGTTTAAAAATAATGAGGAAATGTGAAGTAACTTTGAGTAACTAGTTATAATGGACTTCCACTTGCCACTTAAACTTTGATCATGTCCCTACCATGTTTAAGACTTTATGCTAGATGTTAGGTCTGTAAGGCTGAATAAAATCAGGTCCCTAACTGGGGAGACAGGCAAGACCATCAATTGCCATATTTTAAGTTAACTCTCCACATGAAAGCTTCTAAAACCAGAACATCTGACATAAAATGAACAATAAGCCAATAGCAATACAAGTGAGGGCAAATAATTAATTTGCTCATTATTCTCTGCTGCAGCCAAAATTCCCTGTTAAGCCTTTACCTCAACTAATTCTATACTAGATCATCATTTTAAACAATCCTTTGGGCTGAACGTACAGTGTGGGATTCTTGAGTATGATTGGGAGAAAAATCAACCTGCACAATTTTCAAAGTTCTTTAGTGCTTTATATATCTTGCTTATTCAACCAGTTCATCCAGTTGAATCACTAAAAGGGCAGTGTTTGGGTCACTGCCCAACATCAATTACTTGCTTCCTCATTGCATAGCAGCCAGATGGTTGAGAAACTGAAGACAGCAATAGGGGTATTCCCCACCCCGCTAAACCCATCTCCTTCCCCAATTATTATTTCAAGATCGCAGGTCTAATGTATGTAGACCATTCTTATTTTGAGAACAGACATGACTTAATTCAGGACAATAAGGGAAATTCGTTGAGGACTTTAGGAAGTATCCTCACTTTCAAAATCTCACAATCATTCAGTGCCCAAGTAATCCCATGGCCTGGAAATCCTACCATCATGAAATAAGCTGCTGAGCAAATGTAGCTCTTGGCAGAGGGTTTTGCACTGATGCTCACCCCTGATATGACCGAAAAGGACTTTGGACACAGGTGATCATCCCAGAGGACAGTACTAGGGCTCAATTAGGGCAACAAAAAAGCAGTTCTCTCAGTGCATAGCCTCTCTGAGTGACAAAGAGCTCTTGCTATTTCTGTCCAACAGGATGTGTTATGTTTTGTACTGTGTGTCATTGCCGGGCCTCCCATTTCCCAACATTTTAACCAGTTCTTTGTATATTGGGGTGTTGCAAGTGATTTATCATTCAGACATAGGCCTTCTGAGGAACTATAGCCAGAGTTGATAAAGATAACATAATGCTCAGGTTGCTGAACTTGGTACCAATGCCACAATTGGATGTCTTTGGGTTGACTCCTGAGTGAATGCATCTCATAGTAGGGGGGCCATGCATGACAATGTATATATGGGTGCTGCAGGGCACCACTCAGCTCTCCCCTCCACAGCCAAGGCACTCATTTTCACCGGCTGCCAGGAGGGATGTCTGCTAGTGGCTTGTGGCCTCTAGCAATTGCCCTACCTCTGAATTACACTTGTCCTCAGGAGAAACCTGCGTCCAAAATTACAGGAAGGCAGGGATGTGAAGTTTCACTCAATAACTTTCCTGCACCTACATTTCTATCTCACCGTTTATTTCCTGGGAATTCAATCTAATATAATGAATGATAATAATAATAATGTCAGGAAATGCTTAAAGAGCGCTTATTCTGTCCCAGCCCCTCTTCAAAGTGCTTCACATACATTAACTCATTTAATTCTCGCAAACCCTCTGTGGTAGGTGCCATTACTAACCCTATTTTACAGATGAAGCAAATGAAGCACAGGGAGGCCAAGTAGGCTATGCAAGTCCATAGAGCTGGTAAGTGCCAAAGCTGGGATCTAAGCCGAGGCATTCTGTTTTGAGAGTTCTGTGCACTTAACTCTGCTGCCAACCATCTCCAAATCCAGTACCACTGCTGAGAAATAAAAGGCCAAGAAAAATACCAAGTTGCTACAGAAGCAGATGCATCTCAGATAAAAATTGGCCCAGCTTGCCCATAGCCAAGAGGGTCACCCACCACAGGAACTACTCGGTTTATTCCTGGCTTTCCTGGCTATCTCAAAAGGGGCAGTCATCAGCCTTATCGAGGTGCAAAGACTCCAGTGACTTCATTAAGCAAAGAATGTAACAGGGGTAGCTGTCATAAGAAGACTCAGAGGAAAACCAAGAATCTGTAAAATAGCAGGCAGTCTGGCTCCACAGCAATACTGTGCCTCCTGTGCCCAAAGGCAGGAAGAGGAGGCATGTGACGGAGGCTAGTCAGCCCAAAGAGAAAGACAGGAGTAGACTCCAGCATCTGTCCCACTCCCACCCTTAGGAGCAGTCGTGTTCTTCGGGAAAGTGACCTCGATGAATCTCTATCCTGCTTTCCAGGTATGATTAGCTCAAGAATTCAGGCCTCACCTCAGTACCTGGGCACAAGAATTGTAGCAAGAATTAAGATAAGGGCTATGAAAATGTGTTGGGGACGCTAGGAAAGTTACCTTGAACTCATCGATGGCAGCTATTTCACCTCTTCCCTAAGAAGGAGGTGGGCATGGAGAAAGCAAGATAGTAGGAAACGGTGCTTGGGACCCCTGCATGAAATCAATAGCCTGCACTTCCTCTGGGATTGTGGCTCCTGACAAGTTAGGTTAAACCAGTGTGAGTTGGATTCTCTGGTAGCAGCTTGACCACAGGGGACATCTCCAGACCTGAGTCACACCACCTCCCCTCCAAACCTATCAATGTTCTTGTGAGACAAACAATTGAAAAAAATACTTAGAACATTTATAAATATTTTTATAAATTATTAGTTCAGATTCTTTTGGTTACAAGTGACAAGAGCCAACTTTAGCTACCTTAAGCAAAAGAACTTTTTAGAAAATTGGGACTTTTCACAAAATCCAAGGACAGAGTCCCAGCGGGGACTCAGGAATAAACCGAACCCTGAAACGCTGAGGAGAACCCATGGACCCTCATTTGTATATCACTCTGGTTGCTTTTTCCTTTTGCTCACTGCCAAAAGGCTGTCTCTATTCTGCAGTGTGCTATCTTTTAAAATCTCTCTGTCCCGATTTCAAAATTCATAAGAACAGACTTCTCAGCCCGGCTTGGATCAGGTAGCCTGCTGAACTGATAAACAGGTGGCTGGTGGCTGGAGGAGGGGTGCTGGGTGCAAAGTCACTTCTAGGAGAGTGGTTATGTTTGCTGAAGTGAAAAGATAGAATGGGAGGGGAGAATAATAAACAGAAGAGGACTTCCCAGCAATATTGCTATGAAAAACAATAAAGGGGAATACGACGAAATTAAGCAGTTGAGCCAGGGTTAAAGGGTTATTTGTGAAGTTTTTTCTTTTCAATTTTGTACTTTTAGAATAGAATGTAGAGTGCAGGCATTAGAAACTGAAACTTTGGTGTCATACAGCTCCACCACTTAGGTGCTGCATGACCTAGTGCCAGTTGTTTAACTTCAAAGTGGGAGAATAATGTCAGTCCCAGAGTTTAGGATGGATACAAGTTAACATGTGCAATGCACTTAGCACTTCGCTGGCACATAGCAAATGCCTTGTAAGTAGAAGCTAAAGTTATTTATGAATTTTCTTTAACTGGCTAAAATACCATTCAACACGAATAAAAAGTGGAAAAGGAGGGGACATGTCCACTGCTTTGTCTGAATCAAGTCATAAATCATTGGTACCATGAGAGATGGGCTTTGCCAGGCCTGTGGGTGAGACTGAGCCTGGGCGGCTTCCTCTAACTGTGGAGGTCAATGGTTCACGAGATATGAAGTCTGCAGCCCTGCGTTGCTGTATTGATTAACTGTGAAGACATTTTTTTTTTCTACAGGGGATTTGACAATAGCAGAACCATTAGCAGCATCTCTTTGAGAGCCATCTGGCATTGATTTTTTCCACTGTTTCCTGAAGGAGAGCTCTCAGGAGCCTGAAAGTGAAAGGAGCAATGATCCTTCTCTTACCTCTGCAACTGCTGATTTAGATTCACCTGATTTTTCTTATATTGACTTGAACACAAAGACAAGCTAGAAAGAGGGCACCACTATGCCATAGAAAAGTCATTATTTCCATGTTAGGCCTTGTATGTGCCAGCAGCACAGGAGTGCAGTTTAAAATTTTTGTTCCGTTTTTATTCCTGTAAGTTTATGTTTGGAGTAAAATTAACCCACCGTTAATGTTAATTTCATTTTACTGTAACATAAATAATGTTTGATTTAAAGTCTGCTGCTTGTCCTTTGTATTAATACTATCTACAAATCGCTATTATTAACTTCATTTTTTGGCCAACCTTTTGGCTATTCATTCTCACTTGACAATGGAGTTTCAGATAATTCTCTGAAGCAAATTTAATAAAGTAGTGTTGTCATTAAATCTTTTTTCTAAGTTTGTTAGTTTATATATTATGGCTAGCAATTGTAACTATAAAGAAATAGTTGTCGGACAAAGGAGCTGATAAAAAAAGACATAGTTGTAATTGTAAATATAAGGAAACTTACAAGTTTTAACAAATAAAACTCAATATTTAATAACAAATATAAGGAAATAAAAATAGCAATTATAAATACAAACAATGGTGAAATATAAGCAAATTTAGAGCTGCTTATACAAAGATGTACAAACATCTTTGACTAGACTTATATGTTTAAAATAATTAATACCTTCAAATTTGATAGACTGTATTTATGTGTATCTGATCACAAAGTTGTTCACCTCACCCACACTGGCATTTTAATAGAACCAGTTTAATATATTGGAAGGAAGGTTAATTTTATTTTGGGATCAAAAGAAGAAAATAGACCAATACAATTATTAGTGCTATATATACATACACTAAACCACAATTGTGGAGACCTGACCACTGTGTGGTTCATTTGGTGGATGTCATTCTGCAAAGTAGGCCACCAGTGCCTGTATTGTGGGTTCGGTCCTCCAGTCTTGACGAGGGGCAACTGATGTTTCCCTCATTGACATTTCTCTTTCTCCTTCCCTTCCTCTCTCTCTAAAAATAAGTAAATAAAATAAAATTTAATAAAATTTAAAAACCAATATTCTTAACAAGCTAGATCCAATTGACTAGCGATTTGAAAAAGGATTTGTGGATTTAAGCTAATTCTCTTTTTTGATATTTTATATACTCTTGAATAGTGTGCTTTTAATAAACTTTTATTGCCAGTGATGACATATTGTTTTGGTATACTGCACTGAAGTTGGAGAAATGCTATACTTTTAATAATCCCCCTTGAAGTCTTAAAATTAATAAACTTAATTCCAGTGTCCATTGATCCATAACATCTCTTCCTTTAACATCTGTTGCCAATTGCAAAGGGTCAGAGAGTGAGCCCGTCCAGCCATCACACCATCTAACCTGGCTGGGCAGCAGTTGTGAAAAGGCTTTGTATACCTAATTCTGCATCTACTCAGCTGCCACAGAGTGTCATCATCCCATCTGGCTCATGGGTGTGTACCGTCTATTGTCTGTGGTTCATAATTCCTACATGGACCATGACTCTGTACCCTGTCCCATTTTTTCCTTTGGTCTCTTGTCTTTCTCCTCCCCTTTCCTCTCTTGCATTGGCCCATGGGGGTCTTTTCCCCACGCTGTCCCTGCAGGAAGGTGCCTGCCCCTGTCTGCCTGCAGCACACAGCCACGGCCAGAGCTCAGGCCTACACATTGGGTTGGTGTCTCTTCTACCAGGGGGCATGGGAGCTTGGAAGGGAACAGGCTTTTTAAAAATAGTAATAAAAGAAAAAAAGTAGTCTTTGGCAGTTTCCACCTACTCAGATTCTCAAGGGCTACAAGGCTTTGCTGGTCTTAGTTCATTAGAAATGTCCTTGCCAGCCAAGGCCAAGACCAGGCCTACTGAGAGCAGAGGCCCTCCCAGTCCCACCAGTTGCCACCACTAAAGGAGGACCTTTCACAGAGGCCCAGGCCTACGGCTGCCAGACCCAACAAACCCCTCTCGGGGACCAGAACAACTTGGCCAGCATGGATTCCTCAAATTGGAACTGCATAACTGAAGCAGTTGTAGGGTTGTTTCTGTTTGTTTTTTTACAGCTTTTTCCCCAAAAATGATTTGTAGTTGTATGCGCAGCACTTTGCCCTCATACGTGTGCTATACAATAAAAACCAAATCTAATATATTTTGAAAAAAAAAAAATTTCCTTATTTGCTCATACAAAGGATGAAAAGACCAAATATAAGTGGGGAGGGGAGTAGAAGCGAGGGAGAGGAACACAAACAATGCACAAAATGTTATGTTCTCTGGCACTTTCTTAAAGACAACTGCTTGTTTCAACATTTGAAGTCACCACAGCTCTTTCACCTGGTAACTGATATGGATTTTGACATAATGTCAAAAAATGACACAACTCGTACTGCTATGCTATTCTTTTAACAGGAGGAATTGCTCTTTTAGTTTGAGGCACGGAAGAATAACTCTCAGCACTAATCTTCCCAGAAATTTACACATAAAATCAGTACACTAGCTGTTGACAGTCCAAATCATTGGAATTTAACCGCTACCATAATTTCTTTGTGTCTGTTTTTCAACTGACCTACATTTCAATTGTGAGGGCATAGGCTAGAAATTAATGGTGAGTTAGGCCTACTTATATGCTTGAGCTTTCCATTTGTAAAATGGGAATAATAAAACTTACATCTGCTTTAGTCCAGGAACATCTTATTATTTATAATATTATCTATATTAGTTGCTTATAAAGTAACACAGAAAGCAATTACATTTTTGTAATTAAAGCCTAAAGTACTAACATTCTTCTGTAGTAAAAGAGAGCTAGTTGTGTAGTTCATAAAATAATGTCCAAAGGCAAACTGTATAATTGTGCAAAATCACAAAAAGATCTTATATTTGTATGCAATTAATCCTAGGCTACTTTGTTATATTGCTCCTAATTTTGTTTTAAACTACTATATATATCACTTATTGTTACTTGTCTTTTCACCATTTATGATCTTTACTCCCCAAATAGATATCGCTTATAAATAGGCCAGTGCTTCCCATGCAGTAAATAACTTCATTTTTCTTTCACATGTGTCAATTTAAAATATTGAGGTATGCGCCCTGGCTGGTGGCACAGTGGATAAGGCACTGGCCTGCGAACCCAAAGATCGCTGGTTCAGTTCCCCAGCCAGGGCCTATAACCAGGTTGTAAACCAGGTCTCCAGCCAGGTCTGTAACTGGAGGCAGGTGAAAGGCAACCATTTATTGTTGTCTCTTTCCCCCTCTGCCTCTCTCTCTCTTTCCCTCTCTATAAAAATAAAATTAATAAAATCTTTTAAAAGATTGTAAAATATAGAATAAAATATTTAAAAAATTAAAAAAGAAAAAGAAATGTTGAGGGATGCAATGTGAATGTTCTCAACTCATTGGAAGCTCTTTACTTGTCTGCAAAATGAGGGAACTGGGTCAGGTGCCTCCCTGATCCTTTCCCATTCTAGGCATGCCATGGTTTCATGTTCATTGAACTAGAACATCCCACATTTGGATTTGGTTCAAACTTTACCCAGTTGTGCTGCCCACCTAGTTACCCTGAGTGAGAGAGCATGCTTTGAGGACATGCTGTAATGTGACTGTCCACAGTTGCAATAAACTGCAATGACCACAATGGCGTGGGGATAGCTGCCCCTCACAGGTTATCTGGGAAACCTAGCAACAGACAGCAGTGAGACTGGCTAACAGGAAAACTGAGGACAGTACTCAAATTTGAAAACCCAATTATGATGAAACTAGGGTAAATGATCGAGGTCTTTGACAGGCTTACCCAGCTGAACTCACTCCTAAATTTTGCTTTCAGCAGAACTGTGATGAAGTCCTTCATTTGTGATGGCATCCTTCTCCCTTTAAGAAGACAATAATGCCTCATTTTATCATCAAATACGAGTTCAGATTGTGGTAGTGTGCTAAACATTATTCAAGTCACATCTTGGATGTTTGTATTTCTCTAGAATATTATGAATATTACTCTCAAGAGGTTTATAGACAGGTATTTTTTTTAATTGTCTTTGTAAATTCAGAAATATTCATGCTTAGGTACAAGGGCATTCACCAGTATAGTGTCATCCAGTAGTGAGAAGGCATAGCTGTGACTGGTATGACTCAATCAGTTGGGTGTCATTCCCACCAAGTGAAAATTTGCTGGTTTGATTCCAGGTCAGGGCACATGCCTGGGTTGCAGGTTCAGTCCTGGTCGGGGCATGCTTGAAAGGCAACCGATCAATATTTCTCTCTCAGATTGATCTCTCTCTCTCTCTAAAAAAAAAAAATATATATATATATATATATATATATATATATATATATTTAAAAAGAGAAGGCATAGTCAAGGTTCAAGGCTGATTACATTAGGAATGAATGTAAGTAACTCTCTCCTGGCACCTGAAGTCTCTGCTGTTAAACACCCTGGAGGATCTGCTGTTTGCCTACCATATGGAACCATATTTCTCAAAGAATGGTTTATTGACCCCTGCATCAGAACCAGCTAGGCAACTGTTAAAAAATGCAACTTCCGTGGCTCACTTCATTGAAATACCTTGAAATTAGGCCATTCTGATGCTAGATAAAATTTGGGAACCCTTGACATAAGCAGAGTGACTTGTCCAGATTGCAGGTATGGCCATATCACTCCTCTACCTAAACTCTTTCTTCACTGGCTCCATAAAGCCACAGGAGCAAGTTGGAAATGTTTTACCTGTGCAAAGCAGCTTTCACGACCTTGCCTCTGTCAATGTTTCCTTTTACTCTCCTCACCACCCACTGTGTGCCTAAACATTCCGAAACAAGCAGCTGTTTGCAGACTCCTGACAGAGCATGCTGCTTCTTCCATCCTTACATGCATTCACTGAGTCCCCTCTATCTGGAATGTTCCACCTTTCTTTCATTTCAGTTTCCCTCTATCTGGAATGTTTTTTCTTTTCCTTGTCTTTTTTTTTTTCCTTTCCTTTTCTTTCTTTTTTTTTTTTAAGATGTATTAATCTTAGAGAGAGGGGAAGAGAGAGAGAGGCAGAGAGGGAGAGACATCGATGTATGGTTACCTTTCACCTGCCTCCAGCTACGGAGACCTGACTTGCAACCTGGTTATGTGCCCTGGCTGGGAATCAAACCAGCAACCTTTGGGTTCACAGGCCGGTGCCTTATCCACTGTGCCACAAGCCAGGGCCTTCCCTGCCTTTCTTTATATTCCCCCTAAGCTAAGTCAGCACCAATGCTCTTTCTCTATGTAGCTCTCTATCATCGATCTTATCACTTTGAACTATAAATGTACTGCTATTTTTCTGTCCACCTTACCTGCTAGACCATGCAAAGCCTTGAGAACAAAGGATAAATGTGTCAGTGAGCTTGGCTGCAAGAGCTCAACTCTGAATAAATTAATCAAGAGAAAAGGAAGTATTGGTAAGATGCTGCATAGCTAGGAGATAAAAAAAGGAAGTATATCAATTATGCTTAGGAAAAACAGCCACCAGAGAAACTGCAGATCACAGCAGCAAGAACGCCTCCTCACACCAGATGTGGGCAATGAGGGGTAAAAAGTATACACTGTGATTCTCAGCCCCACCAAAGTCAAGTGAGATGATGAAAGGACAGTTCCCTGAGGACGAGTGTGTGGTGCTGTTACTACTAAAGAAGATGAGGAGATGCTAGACAGACAAACACAACAGGTGTCCGCTTCATGGAGCCTGGCTCCTAATTATGCCTCTAATGTCTAGTGAGGAATTTGACATAGGCTGCCATAGCAGGTTTGCTGAATGAATCAAGTCAGAGAGAGAACTAATACTTATTTAATACTCCGTGCTAGGCAATGAGCAAGAGTTTCAGTGTTATTTCAGTCAATCCCTCACAACAGTTCCACAATGAACATTATCCGTATTTTCCAAATGAGGAAACTGAGACCATAACTTGTTAAGGTCATTCAGCAAAAGAAGGAGGTAGGATCTTGAACTGCTCTGCCTCCCTCCAGTGAGAAACATATAATGATTTATTTTTTCCATAAGAAGTGTATCTTATGGCTGGTTTTTGTTTTCTTCAATAACACCCCTTTTTAGTTAACAGTGTCTTAGAAATACATTCATGTTACCTCAAATAGAGGAAGGCATAGTGGCTAAGTTCACAGACAGTGAAAGCCTGATTTCCTAGGTTGGACTCCCAGCTCTGCTTTTCATTATAAATCTGATCTGAGGGAAGTTTTTAGCCTACTTCCACCCCTGTTTCTCCAGAAAATCTGGATAATAATATTAATTACCCATATCATAGAATTATTATAAGGATTAAATTAGTTAACACAAATAAAGCTCTTAGACTAATATCTGATATTTATTTAAGTGCTAAAAGTTTTTTAAAATTTTTAATTTTTTTATTGATTATATTTAGAGAGAAGGACAGGGAGAGAAAAAGAAAGGAGAGCAACATCAATGTATAGTTGCCTTTCACCTGCCTCCAGCTACAGACCTGACTGGAGACCTGGCTTGCAACCTGGTTATGTGCCCTGGCTGGGAATCGAACCAGAGACCTTTAGGTTTGCAGGCTAGCAAGCCACCAAGCCACTAGCCAGGGCTTAATGTTTTTGCTTATTCTTTTTAGTTATTGCATTGCCCCCCACAGTGTGTATGTACCATAATATGTTTAATTGTTTGGCTGGTTGCAAATTTTTGATATTATACACAATGCTTCAAAGAACATTCCTGTTTATGCCGGCTGGTATACGTGTCTATCAACACATTGGTTCAAGAATTAGAATTGTTAAGTTACGGATATATGTATGTTAAAATTATTAATTTTTATCTGTTGCAGTGAATATATATCGTACAAGTGTCACAACAGGTGAAAGATCATCATGCAGTAGTTTTTTCCCATTCCTGTCCTTCAGCCACTAGGCCCCATCCCTAGAGGCCACAACACTCATTTTTTGTGTTTATTTTCAAAGCTGTTAATATGTATAGACTAGTATATGTGTGTGTGTGTGTATGTATGTATGTACACACATGTTGTACACGTGCATATGGGTTTTTAAATATATAAATAACAATATACAATGCACTTAGTCATTCTCCTAATGCTTTTTTTTTTTTCTCTTAGTAATATATGTTGGAGAGCTTCCTCTCAGAGTAATATTGAGTTGTCTTTCTTTTTAATGACTGCAGAGTATTCCATTGTAAAGCTGTACCATAATTGTTTAATTAATCTTTTATTGGGGAACAGTTAAAGTGTTTAATATTTTGCTCTTACAAACAATACTACAATAAACAACCATATGCCATTTCACCTTTGTGCATTTTTAAAATGAAATACTGCAAACGGGCTGTTCTTTTAATGTTGTTTTATATGTTTGTTAAGCAAGTTTATGACACTTTAAAAAAACAGTTTCCTATTGTGGCCATTTACATTTTCTCTAAGTTTTTGGTACTAAAAATAAACTTTGTAGACTATAGGAATGTCTTTCTTATACTTTCAACACTACTTGAAATTGTGAATTCATTTCTTTTCATCACTCTTCCAGGGAGTAAATAAAATACACCCTTTCCTGGCAATTGTGCTCTCCTTTTGTTTTACTTAGACATATATTGGCCTTCTTGATAACAAAGATGTTAATTTATACTAATCTGTACTTTAAAAAAAAGATTACATTTATTTATTTTTAGAGAGAGAAAGACAGGGAGAGAAACATTCAGGTGAAAGAGAAACACTGATCAACTGTCCCTCTCAAGTGGGGTGGGGGACTGGGCTTGCAACCCAGGCATGTGTCCTGACCAGGAATCGAACCAGTGAGCCACACTAGTCAGGGCTAATGTTTACTTTCTTTACTTGCATTATCTCTAACTTTTGGAGTAGCCACAAGCAGGATAAATTGGAAGGCAAATAGAGCGGGCTCTGAAAGAATCAAGGAGATACTATGAGATGAATGTGGTATAAAGGTCACCAACTAAGATCAGAAGGAACTTGAGAGTAGTGAGTGTTGATGGAAGTGTTCAGACAAAGCCAAAAAATAAAAAAATAATAATAATTTAAAAGCAGGTCTAAAGGCCCTAAAAATAGAAAGAACTCAATACCCTCAAAGAATTGAAAGTAGAGGAGTTTAGAACCATGAAAAGTTTAGGGGAAAGTAATAGCAAATGGAGCCAACAATGGTTATTTTGGGAGACCCTATTGTTGGCCTATTCAATTTAAGAAGAATCTTAACTTACTTTGTTCAAATAACTGAAGAGCCAAGGCCTATGGGATAAATTATGAATTTAAGCCAACGAGAGTACCCTCATTGTCTTTTGCTAGTGACTGTTTAGGAAAGGTTATGGGGCCCAATTTGGACTAATGAGATATAAGGACAAGTTGGCAGAAAGAGGCCTCAGGGAAACATTTTCATTTTACTTAAGAGGGGAGAGAGCTAGGAAAAGGAAACCTTGTTTTTCCTTTCTGTTTTTTGATTATCTTTGGGTGTAGATGTGATTATTGGAGTAGCTCCTGCCATCTTTCTGCCATGAAGAAGACACTACTAACACCCTGGGGATGGCAAGGGGCTGAGGCCCTAAAGACATTATTGAACTGCTGAGCTAACCCTGAAACTCGTTATGTCTGGACTAATTTACTATATCAGATAATAAATATCCTTATCAACTAAGGTACTTTCAGTTGAATTTTTATTCCCTGCTACCAAAGGTGTCCTAACTGATTATAGTTATTGGAAGAGTAAAATCTGCAGGGCTTTGTAAATCTTGTTAAGGATTTGGAATTTAATTCTGAGGATTATGGAGAGCCATGAATGAGTTTTAAGCATGGGCTAATGTAAGATATTTGCTTTCCAAAAGGTCACTTTTTAGTTGCAATATGGATAATAGCTTGGACAGTGGCAATAGTGGGTACAGGTGGAATAAATAGGAACCATTGCAATAGGTTGCACAAGAGAATGCAATGATGTAAAATAAGTGGTAGCTGGCCATGGGAATAGAGAAAGACAAAACAGTTCAAGAACTACTAAGAGATATATTGGAGGCAGAATTCTGTGACTATGATTGTGACTGTGACTGTGACTGTTTCTGTGATAGATTCAACTTTAATGAGGAAGAGGAAGAAATCAAGGATGGCTCCCAGGTGTCTGGGCTGAGCTGCCAGGTACATTATGGTGCCATTTACTAAGAGAAAGATAAATAAGTGGAGATGGAACAGGTGGGAGATTACTATAATGAGTTTATTATTATACATGTTGAGTTGAAGGTGCCTAAAGCAACCAGGTGGTTATGTCAAGTTAAGCAACTGGGCATTTGAGTGGCCTAGAGTAGAAATAAAGACATGAAGGTCTTTGGAATATAAATGGTTAAAAAATCTACATCTTTTTTTGGAGATTCCTAGGGAAGGAATGAGAAGGAAAAGATCCTAAGATAGTCTTTAGAGCTCTAGCACTTAGCTTTTCCATAGAGAAGGATAGACCAGAAAATAATAATAATAATAATAATAATAATAATAATAATAATAATAAAAGCCAAAGAGTGTGTCTACAAGAAGGAAGTGGTCAACACTGATAAATATAATTGACAAGTCAAGCAAGAAAAGGACTAAAAAGAATCTATTGGATTTAGCCACAACAAGGCTAACTACCTATGACCTTGGTGAGGAAGTAGTTTTTAGAAGGATGGAGGTAGAGCAGTTGGTTCAGAACCCAGGTTGGCCTGGATAAAGAGGGGATAATTAAGAAAGGAAGGCATAAAAGGTAAAGAACCAGGGCAAGAAATTTGGCCTTAAAGAGAACATAGGGCAGGAGCAGAGGGAAATGTGGCACAGTTTTTGTTTTAAAGATATCCAATTTATTAGCAAACACCTTAGGTATTTTTCCTAAATCTATCTCAAACCTTTCCATCTCTCACCTTCTACCCAGTTAGCTCTTGGTTCAGGCCTTCGTCATTCTCACTTGGACTAATTCAGTGGCCTTTTAATTGGTTTCTTGGCTTTTGTATTTCGTTCCTGTCATTTTGAAACCACACAGCAGTCAGACTAAATCAAATCATGGCACCTGGAATAAAATCCAAACTCTTGGTCCAGGCCTGGAAGATTGGATATAATCAGGCCTGTCTCCTACCTCATCTCATCCCATCTACATCTCTGGTCCCCTCTGTTCTAGCTCCAAGCTTCTTTCTGTCTTTTGTTCTTGCCTCATTCACTGTACCCAGTGCTGCACAAGCTTGCTTCCTCCTAAATCTTTGAATGGCTAACTCCTTTTCATTATTCATGACTCTGCTCAAATATCACCTCATCCAAAAAGTCTTCTCTGACCTTCTTATCCTCCCCACCTTCCTCACTCTCTGTTTTACCTTCTTCATGGCTCTTATTATCTGACACGATTTTGTTCATTTATTTATTTGTTGATTAGTTATATCTTCTTATTAAAATTCAAGTCTGGGGAAACTGGGTGAAGTTTATGGAATTATGTATTATTATATGTATTATGTAGTATTGTATTATGTATTAATATGTATTGATTCTTCATATGCATGTGAAACTGTATTTGTCTCAAAATAAATTATTAAATTTTTTATTGATTTTTTTAAAGTGAGAGACAAAAACATGGATTTGTTGTTCCACTTATTTTACCTATACGTTCATTGGTTGATTTCTGCATGTGCTGTGACCAGGCATCTAACTGCAACCTTGGGGAATTGGGTGGGCTTTCCAACCAAGCTATCCCACCAGGGCTGGGTTTCATTGTGTGTTTTTTTTTTTTTTTTTTCTATAGAGAACTGGATTTTGTTCATTGGGAAATCGGTCCCATCACCAGAATGGAGTCTGGTATGCAGTGAGCACTAAATAAGTCTTACTAAACGTGTGAATTAATAAATGATATATTTGATTATGTTTAAAAGAGGATAGGGCAGAGAATACAAACAACAGCAACAGACCCTGAGCCAAAGAAAATGGAGATGGAAGAATTTAGCACTAGAATTCCTTAGTGTTGTTATTCGAATGTGAATCTTGAGAACTCGTTCTTCTACGCCATGCTACCCCTCCATTAATGGAGTATTGATAAGATGACTGAACTAGTGATTAGCCCTACCTCAGGAGATGTTCAGTTATGCCATCTTTGTAGCCTGTTATGATTACAACAGTGCAGGACTGATGGGACCACCACCTTACAGGTGGGTGTTACCTGATTCCCATAAAACAAGACCAGGCCTGCTTTTTCCTTAACTTGCGACCCTGGGGAAGGTGGTTGCGTATTAACAGCCTGGAAGGTTCACTGCTGAAGCAGGTCCTCTGCTCTGCAGTTGAGGTTTCAGGTTTCAATCCTCGCAGGGCCAGAAGTTGCAGTCTGCACCGCCAGGCTGCCGCCTCCGCCTCCGCTCCTCCACCAAGCCAGGCAGCTCACGACAGGCAATTTCACTCCGGCGGTGCACTTCGCCTGCTCAAGACCGAGGCTGGGCGCTGAGACCGAGACTGCTTCTAGACAGCGTTTCTGGACGCTCGGGGAGGCGGCGATCACAGCTGGGCCGGGACTTCCTTCCTCCACCGCAGGACAACAAAACAACCCGGCAGCAGGCACTGAGTTCTTGGCAGCTGTCTGGGTGAGAGGCGCAGCGATGGGCTCCGTGCTGAGCAGCGATAGCGGCAAATCCTCGCCCGCCTCGGCCACCCCGCGGGCCCTGCAGCGCAGAGGTGCCCCAGAGCTGCCCGTCACCTCCTTCGACTGCTCCGTGTGCCTCGAGGTGCTGCACCAACCTGTTCGGACCCGCTGTGGCCACGTGTAAGTGCCAGGGGAGCGCGGTTTGCGCGCCCAGCCCCTGGGAGCCGAGGGCACAGGGAGGAGATGTTCAGAAGCCAGCAGGGAGAAACCTGGACCCATCAAATTCGGGCCATAGGGGGAAAAAAATGCCCAGTCGTAAGGTGACACAGGATTTCAGGAGGCAAAAACAGCAAAAAGCGGGCCCTGCAGTCTTTCTAGAACTGCTTCCTCCCAAAGCCCAGGTGCGGAGTCCCAAGGATGGGGATCCCGGGCGCAGGACCCGCAAAGAGCCAGGGCTGGGGAGGATGATCTTGGCAGGAGAACCAGCACCCGCCTGGCACGAGGCAGTAGGCTTCCGCACAGCATTTACCCCGCTGAACTCGTCAGTCCGGCGGCGCCCCCATCCCCCCACCCCCGGTTGGTTTTGTTTTTCTGGCTTATGTGCACGTGTTCCAGGACGCCCGCTGAGGCTTGTCTCTTGAGCAAACAAGAACCTGTGCAAATTGGCCTTCCACCCCCTACCTGACCCCCCTTCCTAATACTGAAACCCACACCTCTCCAAGATCATCTAGTGAAACTGGAACGTCCTGTCCCGGTAGGGTCTGGGATTTGAACGTTAGCTCCAAGCCGGTGAACGTAGCCGCTTGAAACCCAGGAGGCTGCAACTACCTGCTGTACGCACCGCCTCCGCACAGCCGTAGAAAGTGGGGATAAAAATAACTGTTTAAAAATCACATGCTATATAACTAAAACGCGCTATTGGCGCTCAGCTGTGGTAGTTTCTATGAGAGTTTAAAAACAAAATCTATGTAAAACCGACACGTTTTTAATATGTGCTTAAGTAGTCGTGGGAGTTGTGTGCCTGAATTTGTGTTTGTTTACTTAGAAGCGTTCTTTTCACGGGTGCACGGGTATGTGACTGAGTGTCTGTGGTAGCCGGGATTGCTAGAGTGGAAGCCCACTTAATGTCTTTTTTTGGACCGCCCATAAACTACAGTTAGATGAAGCTCCTGGGCAATACTTCAGAGACTACTAGTAAGTGCTTTTAGCTTCCCTGTAAGAAAGAAGTGCCAGATTCTATGTGCCCAAAATGTTTTCTAAAGGCCTTAGGTGGTCCTTGACACCTGTAGCCGAGTACGTGAGAAGTGGTTTTCACCACTGAAAACACCAGCGGTGAGCCATGGGGAGAAAAATGTTTAGCCCACAAAATGTTGAAATAAGGAGTGACCTGGGCATTATTCTGCGGCTGTATTCAGGGCCTGCTGTTTCAGCTTTGTACTTTTAAAGTCAAGGCTAATTCACCTCATGTCTTATTACTGTTGCTGTTTCCCAGCTGTCAGGATGTAGCTCATTGACTTACTACCCCAAGGCCAATATGGAAACCGAGCTGATGTTGTATAGCAGCATAAAATACATTGATTTGTTCAGGGTAGTAGCAGCTTCATTTAAATTTAGCATTAAAACTTTATAGTTGTGCCAAAGATACACAGGGGTCATCAAATCTTGATTTCTTTTGTAGAACTGAAGTGAGCAGCTTTGCTGTAGGAGACTGGAGATTGTTATCTGATTGGAGATTGTTTTCTCTGGCTTGGATTTTGAATGCTATAACTTACTGTTTCAGTAAGTTTTTGCTTCTGCTAACGGATAATATAAATTTGCAAAATGTTAAGTCATGTATAATCTTTTTCTTTGTTATAGTGAATAGGAAACCAGCAACTGGAAAAATAGTCATGAAGTATAACAACAAGGGCTGGACAAATGGCCTTCCCTCACTTTACTGTTCTTTGTTTTGACAAATCTATGTCCATTGTTCTGGCTGTGGGCAGAATTTCCATATTCCTCCTTTTGGCAAATTCACTTGGGCCCCTTCCACTTTGTAAATGTTAATTAGAGTCCCTTCTGCACTGGAGATGGTGAGTGCTGTTAACACCATTTGTACTTCTTAAATCAGTTACAAACTTCCGTTTAACTTAAATTGGAAAATGAAGAAATGCAAATGAAACCTCTCTGTATTATCCCATATGGAAGCTAATTTTCAAACTTGTTGAAATAGGTCATCTATACTAATTTATATTTATAAACCTATTTCAAGTCATGCAAGTATAATGATGGCAACAGTATTATCTTGAGCGAATATGTTCACAGCACTTTATAAATTGTATTGTGGATGCAGTAGAAACTGTGGGCTTGATAGAGAAGCAGGATTTGCAATTTATTTCAGCTACTAATCAGCTATGTGATGACCAACACGTTGTTTAATCATTTTGAATCTGTTTTATTTGTAAAATAGGGTGAGCAATGGAATTTCATGAGTATTTAAAATGTACAAGTAGCCTGTAATAAAGGCTCAAAACATAGTTTGTACTTCCTTCAAAGTCGTTTCCCAAAACAAAAACCTTGAAGGGGTATTACTTTTTACCTCTATATTTCTTTTGGAATAAACTGGTCCAGAAAAAGTGAACGTGAGGAAATCCCATTTTAAAGTTTAAGCATTTCAAAATGACTTTGTTTATTTCACGGTATCAATTGTAAAAACACTCTTGAAAGTGGGTGGCTTCTTTATCATTACTGTATTTCTGTTTTGAGATGGGAAAGAGGGAATAGATAAGTAAAGCTGTGTAAGTGAAACTTAAAGGGAATCTTATTTACATTTAAAAGAGATACTCAGAAATATCCGAAGACATTTGTTGTCCAGTTGTATATGATACATACAGGGGAAGAAAGAAGCCCAAGACACTCCCAAATGGGTGACAGAGATAAAGGGGCCAGAGTTTAGTTCAGGAGGAAGTTGATCGACTCAAGATTGGGCTTGTTGTAAGTGCAGTATGATATCCAAGTGGAAACAGAACTGGAGGTAAGGGACTTATCTAAAAAGGGCTAAAAGGTTGAGAACTGACCTAACAGAGCTAAGTACTAACTGGAAAATACTATTAAGGTACAAAGAGCCACTTCTCCATTGAACTGATTCGATTAAATTGTCATAGAATTTGCCTTTTTTTTTTTTTTTTAATGGAATGGTTGAAGATAATTCTGAAATGCTCTCAAGTAAATGGATTGAAACATTCCATTTGTGGTCAAGTATAAGCAATACAGCCTACATCAAATTAGTGATTCTCTAAGTAGAGTCTAGGAATCAACTGATGAGTTTTAAACTGAACTGGAAATACACATCAGTGCTTTCATTCATACTTGCCGGTAATTGAATTGAGGTAGTGGGAGTTTGTGGAAGTTCCTCTATAAGTGCAAATTATCATTGGCATAATATTTGACCTGTTATTTGACTTCAGATGAAACTGCAGTTTAAATATGAACCATCCAGGCTCCTGATGCTAAAAACATGTATATAGGATGCCTCCTTCTCCTAAGGTACTTTGGGGGAGGGTAAGTTAAAATGGGATGAGTAGAACCTTTTGTGTCATCAAGGTTCTAAAACACTTGAGAACCATTGCTGTACTAAAGGAATGCTATTTTTCACATTGCCACTCCTTTAAGATCTGGCACTTAGTAAGTGTTGGATATTAGTTGAATAAATGAACAACTCTAAGACAAAATGTAGTTTAGATAGATACTTTGGTGGACATCCGTCAAGTGGGGACAGCCACTCCCTAGAGTCAGCCAGCTGATGATACGTAGTTTGAGTAATAGATTGAGTCCCTTGATAGTGTTTGTGAACTGTATTCCTTTTATGCCTGTATTATTGAGAATTTCAGAAAGATTTAATTAAGCTGGCCTGAAATTTGCTTCATCTGGTGGTTGGATTGCTCTGTGTTTACTTAACGACATTATTGTTGTCATAGGCAAATTAAGTATTAGTGATTTATTAAATTATGTATTCTCTAACAAATAAAACCTAACACTGGAGCAGATTCAGTTTTATGTTCAGATTCTTGTTAGAACCTTGGTCCTTGGACCAACAGCATTGAAGTACCTTGGGCCCCACCTCAGATCTAATGAAATTGGAATCTGCATTTTAACAAGATGCCCTGGGTCTACTGCCATATCACTCTGAACGCGCCCGATCTCGTCTGATCTCGGAAACAAGATGCCCTGGTATTTTATATCCACTTTAAAGTTTGGGAAGCACATCCTAAAGGAGCCTTTTTTAATTGACAGTAAGATACAGTAAGTTGAGGACAGTGTTTGAGGAATATAGAGAGGTACCTTGCTAATATGTCAAATTAAAGGAAATAAAATTTTCCTTAAGGGTTAAGTTTAAAATCAACGCATAACGGAGGGTAGAGATATGTGGTTATTTTCTGAACGATTCCCAAGATGGACTTGGAGTGTAACCTAATTGAATACATAGGCACATCAAAGGAATTCTTGAGGGGCATTGTGTGGTTAACAGGACCTTTGCTTTAATGGCTGAACTTGGACCTGTCCAGGCTGATCCATCATTGGTGAAGAGGAAGTGGTGTGTATGTTTGAGTGTCTTAATTGTCTCATATTGGAATACTTTAGCCTGAGGCTCTTTATCATTACTTTGAATAACAAGAGCAAATCCCCTTATTCTATTCACATTTTCAAGTTCACCAAGCTAGCTCAAGATTTCATCAGCTCCATATTGGCATACCCACAGTGAGGCAACCTGGTGCTGAGAACAAAAATAGTTATTATACCAGCCATGTGTTGCTTCTTCCAGAGCCACATTTATGGACCATCTCTGGGAAGTTACTTTGCCTGTCGAGCCCAGGCCTCATAGAGTCTTTAATGCATCTCTTTCCTCTTTAAATCTACTATACTTAGGGTTAATTTTACCTCTAAGATTGGGTACATAATTTTACACAGTGGCCTCATTGACTTTTTCTGTTTCCATCCAATATGTTGTTGACCTCTTCGTCAATCACTTAATTCAAGGAAACAGAAAGGGGTTAATAAAATAATCAATGGGAGTAGGGTAATTATGTTTCCAGCTGGTTTCAGAGGCCTTAGAGTTGTTATCTAGTTCCTAACTGATTTCTTCAGAAGCAGTAAACTCCATAGGGCTGAGCTAAACGTTTGTGGGGGGTGACTACTCTACAGAAGGGGGCACCAACCCATATGGTCATTTGGGAATTGAGTCTAGGGTTGTAGGAGGTTGGTTAGCTTTTCAAAAGAAGCCAGAAATTTGGCTTTGTGCATGGAATCTGATTTTAATGCAATGGCAACTCATTCAGGATTTTTGAAAACATTGAGCTGGTCTTAAAAAAACATACATTTGAATGGAAGGAGACTTGACCTTGGGGTGCTGAACACACAATACAATATACAGATGATATATTACAGAATTGTACACCTGAAACCTGTATAATTTTATTAACCAGTGTCACCCCAGTAAATTCAATAAATAAAAATAAACAAAAGATGCAACTAAAAAATACAATTGACTTTCATCCTCAGCTTCTATTTTTCACCAAAAAATCCTTCCCATGCTGATCTTCCCTTTCATAATTCATTATTCTGAACCACATTGTGGAGTGAGAGAGGGGTTAGACAAATACGAATCTCTTATTTCCTTAGGTTTGTGTCCATTTCTATCCCTTGGGTTCTTCCAGAAGGTCACAACACTTATATTTATTAATGGGAACATTGGGCCCTGCCCAGAAAATTCCATTTGGGAAATTCCTCATAACTGATTTAGTTATTTCAATTTACTGAGTGGCTACTGTGTGCCTGGAGCAGTGTAGGAGGGAGGCCTACCAGATTCTGAATGATTCTGTGCTGTATATCTTAGTATTTCTATGATCTTCTCCATGCAGTGTTGTCTCTGACCTACTGCCTGGGGCATTTTTGTTTTGTTTTAAAATTTTTTAGCTTTATTGAAGTGATACAGTACAATTCACACAAAACGTACAGGTTGATGAATTTTGGTAATTGTATGCAAATCCTGTAATCATCACCACAAACAAGGACTAACAATTTTGTTTCTTTGTTTTATTATTATTTTTAGAGAGAGGGGAAGGGAAGGAAGCAGAGAGGGAAAGAAACATCAATGTTTGGTTGTCTTTCACCTGCCTCCAGCTATGGACCTGGCTGGAGACCTGGCTTGCAACCCGGTTATGTGTCCTGGCTGGGAATCGAACCAGCAACTTTTGGGTTTGCAGGCTGGTGCCTTATCTACTGTGTCACCAGCCAGGGCCTTCCTCTCCTCATTCTTGAACTCTGAGGGCAGGAACTTTATGAACTGTCCCAGTTTCATCTCTAGCATGTCAAATGGTGCCTAGCAATAGTAAGCTATCACTAAAAGATGTTGCCAGTGAATGCATGCTTACATGGTTGGGTTTTGGGAGGTTTGTGCAGATTTATGCATTCTCTCATAAAGACTTCGTCATAACCCTGAAATAATTGTTCTTACTAAAAGGCACCAAGTTCATTTTTCAAAAGTTTGTCTTTTCTGCCTTTTATTATATTTCAAATTGTTCAGTGCACTTTTATTAAAGTAGTCATAAATGCAAGGTAACCTTTACCTCACACTGAATTTGGATGCCCTTAAAAATGTATTTCAAAGCCCTAGCTGGTGGCTCAGTGGATAGGCGCCGGCCTGCGAACCCAAAAGTCGCTGGTTCGATTCCCAGCCAGGGCACATAACCAGGTTGCAAGCCAGGTCTCCAGCCAGGTCCATAGTTGGAGGCAGGTGAAAGGCAGCCATACATTAATGTTTCACTTCCTTTCTTCCTCACTCCCTCTCTCTCTCCCTCTCAGTCTAAAAAATAAATAAATAAAAATCTTTTTTAAAAATGTATTTCAAAGAAATATGTTTCTTTTCAAATCATATTCTGTTGTAAATATCAGGTCTCTCATGCTTCAAATATTTCCCTTCCTAATGTTCAAACTAAATTTTTCTCAGGAGTAAAGGAAATTTAAGTCATAGTAAGATGGTTCATTTCCTTTAACATTTTATTATAAAAATTTTCAAACATATAGCTATGTTGCTATAATTGTACAGCAAACACCTGTATGTCCACTACCTAGGTTCTATAGTTGTTAATTATGTGTCATTTGCTTTTATCTCTCACTTTATCACATAACTATCTTTCCATTAATTCTTTTTTTTTGATGCATTTCAGAGTAGTTTATAAATATCAGCACATTCTGGTTCTTTTTCATATTAGTATGCATAATATTAATTAGAGTTCAATATGTTTTTTTTTTTAAGATTTTTATTTAATTATTTTTAGAAAGAGGGGAAGAGAGAGAGGCAGAGAGGGAGAGAATCAATGTATGGTTGCTTTTCACCTGCCTCCAGCCACAGACCTGACAGGAGACCTATTTTGCAACCTTGTTATGTGCCCTGGCTGGGGAATCGAACCTGCGACCTTAGGGTTCGCAGGCTGGTGCCTTATCCACTGTGCTACCAGCCAGGGCTTTATGTTTTTTTTCTTAAGGTAAATTACACATACAGTGAAATGCATACATCCTAGGTAAGTTTTGCTAAGTTTTGACAGATACTAAATCTAAACCCTTATTAAGAGCTACAGTATTTTCTAGAGACAGTTTCCTCATGCCTCATGCCTTTTCCCAGTCCATCCCTATGTACCTCCATAGGCAACTACAGTTGTGATTTTTTTCTACTGTAGGTCAGTTTTACCTATTCAAGAACTTCTTATAAGTGAAATTATACAGGATGCACTCTACTATGTTTGGCTCATTTTATTTCATATGTCTATGAGATTCCTATATGTTGGTGCTTATACCAGTAATTTGCTCTTTTTTATTGCTATACAGTATTCCATGATGAGGATATGCTCTGATTTGTTTATTCATTTTCTGGTTGATGGATACCCAGGTTATTTTCTAGTTTGGGGCTATTATGAAACGTTCCTTATAAATATTCTTGTACAAATGAATGTATTTTTTATTTCTCTTGAGTAAGTACATAAACTTGGTATTACAAGGTCAAAGGGTACCTGCATGTTATCTTTTTAAAAAATCATTTATTGTGCAGGAAATATGGTCAAATGGTTCAAATTTAAAATTCAACAATGAAAATGCCCTCTTTCTACTTCATACTTCTTTCCAGTTTTCCATTTCTCCAACAGGTGGATAAATGTCTCTTATTTTCTTTAATCTAGATTTTTTTATACATCTGCAAACCTAAAAGTAGCTCATATTTTATATATACCTCTGCACTTTGCCTTCTAAGAGATTTTAATTTTGAGTCTTCCTGTCTATGGGACTTGTTTTATAATATTTATCAACTAAATTTGAATAGCCCTGTGTGGATTCTAATTAGACAATCCATGAAACATTTGATCACTCATATACTTTTTATGCTAAGGTATTAGGGTTGGGATGTTAAATTCTCTAGCTGTCATGACTTAAATTTAATAACTATACCTTTAAGGGAAGAATCTTAACCTCGGATCTTTTGAATTTAGCAGGTCTGCAATCTTGTCTCTTTGCCCCAGAAAGTAAGACTTGAGCTGCAGTAGCATCCAATTCGTTTTCAAAGTAACACTTCTAAAAGTTGTGGTTTTTATGTACTTATAAAAACCACTCATAATCTGTAAAAATCAATCTGTTCTAAAACACTTTCATCTTGATGTGTTTTCTCCATTTAATAACCACTTATATTAAAAATGAGTGCAGGATGTAATACAACAACAATAAAATTAAAAAAAAAAAAAATGAGTGCAGCTCATTGATCTTCCAGATTTGTAACTAATACCTCATGGAATGCAATGGCATCTATATAATGCTCATTTGAGGGTTTCATACGAAGCCATAGCACTGTACAGATAAAGGGGTGACTTGATTAAAATAAATGGTTCAGGTGTGCTACTTTTCATAATTATCTACCAGGCATTTTCATTGTAGTCACAAAAATGGTGCGAAACATTTACAAAATAACAGTGGATATGTACTGGATGTAAAGCCCACTTGCTTATACTAGTACATCAATAATATAACTTTATTGCTTCTGCTAGTCACTGCGAGGGATTAAAGTGTCTTTTAAAAGACTATAAACTCTGAGCCTCTCCTGAAACTCTGAGGAGAAAAGCATGGCTGTCTCCTGGCTATGTGACCTTAACAAGTTGCCACATCTCTCTGAGCCTTAGTTTGCCATCAGTCAAGTGAAGAGAATGCAGAGCAATGTTTTTGGATTAACTATTAGGGCAAATGAGATCATGTACATCAGTGCTCTCTGTGGGGCTTGGCACCAATGTTAGTTTTCTGCTTGTATTGGCGTAAAACTCAAATAAATTGTGAGAAAAAGGGGAAGACTTGGTTATTCCTAAATTATGTAAACAATTCATTCATGGCAGAACCATAGGTGTTGTATTAAAAATGTTCATTATGAGTTGGCCATTTGGACCATTTGTAATAAATAACCTTCAAAGCCTACATTTTGAGAACCAATTCTTAGGGACTCAAAGAAATGCAAGGGCAATTGTGCTTTAGAACTTACAGTTAATCATCTTAGGCAGAGGAAAGTCAAATAGGACAGAGGACTTAGGTCTCTGGACTCCAGCAAAGGTATTGCTTTTTCCAACTGGGCCAACTGTGAAGGCAGAAAGAAAGGTTACTCAATTTTGGGACAGAAAACTCTAGCTTAATTTCAGGTACTTTCTATAGATGTGGCGTAGTAGAAGTAACTTAATTTCTATTTGCCTCTTTCCTTATCTATAAATAGAGATAGTCTTTCCTAAGGGTTTGTTAAGGTCAAATGAATTAAGATATTTTATTTTATCTTAGGTTGTTTTTTCCAAATTATAAGAGAAAGTTTATTTAGAAAGTTAGAGGTGGTAGAAGTAAGCCAGGTGGGCTGTGTAGGCTCAGGCAGACAGTTACAGGAGCGAAAGGAGGGCCTTTGGAGTTTAGGGAAGAGAAAGGAAAAGGTTGCCAGGGGCAGTGGGGAGAGAAGAGACAGGCTTGGGCATGTTCCTGGGAGAGAGAGAACCCTTGAATTAAGGTATTTTAAAAACTTTAAAAATTTTGTATTAAGGGGAAAAAAATGTATGAAGTTTGAAATTATATAAAAATAAAGTTGCCAAACAATAATAATAACAAAAACACTTTGGAAGGAAAGGGTAGAAGCCTAGACACAAATCTAGGGTCTCTAAGTAAAGAGCAGGACAGTCCTATCAAGCTGCCCTGAATCTGATGTCACTCTATTTAGTATTCATCTTCCAGAGAGAGAGAGAGTTCAGTTTGTCAGCTTACTTCAGGCGCCCTCGCCTTTAAAAAGGTGGGCACCTTTAAAAAAAAAAAATGTGTTGATTGATTTAAGAGGGAAAGGGAGGAAAATGTCAGTTTGTTACTCCACTTACTGATGCATTCATTGGTTGATTTTTGTATGTACCCTGACCAGAGATTGAATTTGCAATCTTAGAACAATCCTCTAACCAACTGAGCTACCTGGTCAGGGCTGGTGGGCACCTTGACTGAGGTCCCACCAGATTTTATCTAAGAGGTATTCATTAGCTCCTGCAGAACAAAACCAGGATGCTATTGCAAGAAAAAGGGGAAGTGGATGTGGGCAGGCATAAACATCAAGCAAAAGCCTCAAGCATTATGCAAACATCAGTAGCCTCAGTGTACTAATGAGAATTTTTAAAAAATAACGAATGCAGAAAAGAATACTTTTAAGAATCAATAATGACTGGTAATTGAGTGTTCAGTTTGTGAAATTTCATTGAACTGTGTACTTACTGTACATGAAATTTTCAGTATGTACATATAGTATACTTAAATTTTTTGAAGCTTTATAACTTTTCCCATGTATCAGTACTCCCACATAGATATTACATGCTGAGTACTTTAAAAGCCATCAGATCAGGCTAATGTGTATACTCTAGTAAATGCTCATTTTTAGTTCCCTATGCACTTAGCCTTCAACAGCTCCCATAAGTGGGCCAATATATTCTGTGAATTCTGTTGATTGTTAAGATTTTGTTACGATCATCTTTAAATAAACTAGAGAATTTACCTTCAAAAATTTTTTTAGGTTAAGTAGGATTAAAAGAAAGAAAGAATACAATGTCTGTCCTTTGGATTATCATTTTAACTCCAATTTTAAGAATACTATTTCACTACTTTGTGTTCTTTTGTTTAAATGTGTTCAGTGCATGTGGTGAGATTATGTGAGCTAGCGAAGTCTTAAAGGGGGAAAGTAAGAGACTGACCTAGTACAGCTTGTAGAGTACAAAGTATCATCAAAATATGATTTAAACCCTGGCTGGTGTGGCTCAGTGGATTGAACACCAGCTTGTGAACCCAAGTGTCACTGGTTCGATTCCCAGTCAGGGCACATACCCAGGTTGCAAGCCAAATCTCCAGCCAAGTCCTCAGCTGGAGGCAGGTGAAAGGCAACCATACATTGATATTTCTCTCCCTTTCTTCCTCCATCCCTTCCCCTCTTTCTAAAAATAATGAATAAAATCTTTAAAAAGAAATATATGATTTACACCAATGAACACATAGTGGTGGCTTCATTGGAGGGGAAGTTATGAATCCTTGGTTTGTTTTGGGTAGATTCTGCCGTTCCTGTATTGCTACCAGTCTGAAGAACAATAAGTGGACCTGTCCTTACTGCCGGGCGTATCTTCCTTCAGAAGGTGTTCCAGCAACGGATGTAGCAAAAAGAATGAAGTCAGAGTACCAGAACTGCACCGAGTGTGACACTCTGGTAAGGACCCTGCCTGTGCTCATGGTTACCAGCTTAGACCACTGAGAAAATTGTTATGCAGCCATCATTTCACCTCTGCCTTTGACTTCATCCTACCCTGACTTCCTTAAGTTTATTGTCTCAGCTCTTTTAATTTCATTCGTGTACACTGCAGGAAAATGGTCACCTGACTTATACCATCACCTATTTTTTCAAACAAATGCTTCTATTAACCACCTCCATTTCCTCTCTTCAGATGACTCCTATGACCACCTATTATGTGGCCTCCATGCCTGCTACTCTATTGCAGCCCACCAATGAATAACTTTATTATCAAACCCAGTGGCATTCTTACGCCTATGTTCTTCTGGGCTTTACAGTATTTCTCTCTCGATCATTTTTTCCGTGCTGCAGTTTCATCCTTTGATACATGGTTAGATCATATGAGGTCTTGGAGGCCACACTAAAGATTCTATCTAGATTTTATCTCAAAAGCAATAATGAGTCACAGAAAAAGTGTAAGTTTTTGATCAGGTTTATAACTTTAGGATATTAGCATGTGCGGGGACAGTGGTTTTTGAGGGTGTGGGGCAAAAGCAAGATTGGTGAAGCCAACTAGGTGGGTGTCAGGATGGATTAGGTAAGAAAGCTGGGTTAGGTGTGAAATATGTTTTTTCAAGTTGCGTTTAGGAGAGAGACTCAAAGGACTGCATGGAGGTTGAGTGAGAGTGAAAGTGCCAAAAATGCCTGCAAGGTTTCTGAGTAGGTGAAGGTGTTAAAATGAAGATCAGGTTTGGAGAAGAATCCACAGAGTTAAATTCTAGTCAAATGTTAGAATTTGAACTGCTAAGTAGGGGATATTTAGATGTACCAGTTTAGAGCTCAGCAGAAAGATGATATATTGAAGATCTAAATTTCTTTAGAGAATCTTTCTTGATCGTTAACCTAAATTATAGCCTGATATATTTTCTCTAAGCCCTCTGTATTCCCTTTAGAGCACTTATCACCAATTGTAATTATGCTTTTATGGTCTTTTAATTTAATGTCAGTTATCCCCACCAGATTTAAGTACCAGGAAGGTAACTATATTTGTTTCTTTTTTTCTTTCTTTCTTTCTTTTTTTAAAAATTATTTTATCGTTCTATTACATTTATCCCATTTTTCCCCCACTGCTCTCCCCTACCCAAGTCTCCCTATCCCCTCTCTCAGTCAATCCCATGTCCACATCCATGGGTCATTTATACTAGTTCCTTGAGGATTATGTCTGTTTCATTGGCAACTATGTACTCAGCACTTTGAAAAGTAACTGGCACATAGTGAGTGCTTAAGGCATGTTTGTCTTCATACAAGGCCTGTCCCAAAAGTCTTAAGCCAGTGTCAGTATAATTAAGACAGTTTGTGAGGCTGATACTTTTAGGACAGACTACGGGTGGGCGCGTATTTACATAAGCCTGTAATCTATTCATGGCTGCCTAACTACAGAATTTACGCATGCTCTTTGGAGTCAAACATTCTGGGATAAAACATTAATTCTCTCACTTTTTCTTTTCTTTGTGATTTGGGGCTAATTTTTTTTTAAAGCTTTGGATTTTTTTTTTTTTTTTTAAGATTTTATTTCATTATTTTTAGAAAGAGGGGAAGGGAGAGAGACAGAGAGGGAGAGAGACACATCAATGTATGGTTGCTTTTCACCTGCTTCCAGCCACAGACCTGACTGGAGACCTGGTTTGCAACCTGGTTATGTACCCTGGCTGGGGAATCGAACCTGCGACCTTTTGGATTTTTTTTTAAAGATTTTATTTATTCATATTTTAGAGAGAAGAGGAGGGAAAAATAGAAGGTGAGAAACATCAATGTGTGATTGCCTCTGGCCCAAAATCTAGGCTTGTGCCCTGACCAGGACTCAATCTGAGACCCCCTAGTTTGTACCAGCACTCAGCCCACTGAGCCACACTGGCCAGGGCTGGGCACATTATTAATCTAACTTTTTGTCTACCTCTGGAAAATAAGGAAAAAAGGTAATGTTTGTGTCAAAGGATGGTTTTAAAGGTAAATGATAAAACATGTGGCTTGTAGCATGGCCTGTAATAGGAAATGCTCAAAATCAATAGATTTTTACATTCATTGTAATAGACTATGGCTTATTTTTTCTTTGATAATTTTGTCACTCATAAAACTTTTAACATGAACAAAATCAGGCTTGAGATATTTTGTCATCAGGGTGTTTGTCTCACCACCTTTGGTGTCTGTCAGAAACAAGAACATTTTCTCAATGACCCTGAGTTGAAATCCCCTTCCTTTTATCAACACCCCCTGCCACCCCATTTCTGATTATTCCCAAGTATTTTGCATTTTGGGGGGTTGTTCTTTCTTTCATTTTATTTTTAAATTTTATTGTTGTTGTATTCCATCCATCCCCTTTTTGCTCCCCTCTGTCCCCCTCCCCACCCACCCATTCCCCCCAAAGTCAATCCCACCTGTTGTTCATGTCCATGGTTCCTTTATACTAGTTCTTGTCTAGACTGCTCTCCTTCCTTGCCTCTGCCTATTTTTATTTTTTTAAGATTTTATTTCATTATTTTTAGAAAGAGCAGAAGGGAGAGAGGGAGAGAGACATCAATGTATGGTTGCTTTTGACCTGCCTCCAGCCACAGACCTGACTGGAGACCTGGTTTGTAACCTTGTTACATGCCCTGGCTGGGGAATCGAACCTGCGACCTTTGGGTTCGCAGGCCGGTGCCTTATCCACTGTGCTACCAGCCAGGGCCTCTTTCTTTTTAAAAAAGATTTATTTATTTTTAGAGAGAGGAAAAAGGAGGGAAAAAGAAGGAGAGAAACATCAATGTGTGGTTGCCTCTTGCACGCTCCCACTGGGGACCCGGCCTGCTATCAGGCATGCACCTTGACTGGGAATTGAACTGGCAACCCTTTGGTTCACAGGCCAGTGTTCAGTCCACTGAGCCACAGCAGCCAGGCCTGAGGTATTTCTTTTATCCATCTCTTCTGTTTTATGTGATTTGTCTTGCCAGGAATACCGCTATTCCTTCAAGAGCCATTTTAGACTCTACTTGCTTGGAGAGTGCAGGCCAGAGCACCATTCCACAGGGCCTGGCTTTCATATTCCAGTCGCCAGTACCAAACAATTTCCTCTCCACTTGTCTCCTTATCTTTTTTCCCTTCCATTAGCATAGAAGCACCTTTACTGCAAACACAGTGGCTTATGTTTCTTCTGTCATCTCTTAAAGCGTCTTACATAATTTTGTCTCTAGAGTAGCCATTGTATGAATTTATCAGTTTGTCACTATATAGTTCCCAAATTGCTCATTTATGCAAGGAGTGCTTTGCTTTGTTGGTAAAGGCATACAGAGAGGAAGAAAGAAACTTAACACAAGCAGTGAAGAGATGAGAGAGCATTAGTGGGCCAAGTTGGATGTTAAAGATTGTATAACATTCTGTTTCAAGACAGTTACCTTGATCAGTCCCAGTGTTTACATCTTTTAGATGGATATTCGTAAAGCAAGGGTTTGCTTATATTTTTGGTCTTTTGTTAAGCAATTATAACTGTTTCCTTGATGTGACAGATTTCAAGGTTGAGGTTTAACTTCCGTAGCTTGGAGCGAATGAAGCAGGGTGCGTTGGCCACCTTACCACAGCTGTAAAAGCTTCCTTTAGCACAAGATCTTATCAGAGTTTCTAATGAAACGTTGGGTAGAATATGTGTTATTTAGCAACAGATCCCTCATGGTTAGAAACTCTGAATGTATATCTGGAGGAACAAGGGCTCTTTATTCAGCCTTGATAAAAATGGGCTGCAAGAGCTGTCTTTCATGTGTGTTCTTAATGGGGCCATTAAGTATACTGTGTATTGTGAATTCATGTGATGCTGCTAGATATATTATAAGACCATGGTATTTATATCTGTCCCCGGGCACAGAGTTTCTTTTTATTTACTATGGATAGTTCTAAAATCCATCCATTTATTCGTCTTATTTCTCTTTGTTTTCCTTTCTTTCCCTTTTTTTCTCTTTCCTCCCTCTTTTCTCTTTTTCATCTCCCCTTTTTCTTTCCCACTTCCTTCTTTCCATCATTAATGTAGGCAATGTCATCCCAAAAATGTAAATCTGAGTTAATACACGCCTTTTCACTTTAAAGAGCATATGCTTTCTAGAACCAAATTTAAGAACTCAACATTTGGGTCCCTTAAGTATTTGAGAAAATTGAAATTAGTGTTATTCTTGATAATGCCCTAACTTCATTGTACTGTTGTCATGAATGTATCCTTTTAAAATCAACTGACCCCACACTAATGACCTTCTTTGAAATAATGAAAGTTATAAAGCTGAGTCACATAAGACTTCATTGAGCCGCCTTCCAACAGTGAGTTTATTTTGAATTTGCTTTTGTATAGGTTTGCCTCAGCGAAATGAGGGCACACATAAGAACTTGTCAGAAGTACATAGATAAATATGGACCACTGCAAGAACTTGGGGAGACAGCAACAAGGTTTGTTTCATTAGGATATAGTTGAGTGCTAAATTTGATATGTCTATAAAGAATTTAATGCCAAAACTAATACAAAATAATACTGAATATAAACACTAATTGAAATAACAAATTTTAAATGTTATGTTACAGAAAAAGAAAAAGAATTTAATGGGCTGGAAAATTTAACATTTTTATTGTGAAAATATGTTTGTAGTTAGTTATGTGTAGGCTCTTAATCATAATACCTGTTATTGGTAATCATTTGTTAACAGCAATAATTATGAAAGAAGTTCGCTGCCTTTACTTTAAACACTTTGCCTGGAGGGAGAAATTAGGGAAAATTTCTTAGAAAAGTTTGTATTAAGAAAGATCCATAAACAGAATGCCGAACTGTTCATTTTTGCTAGGCTATGTTTTCTGACTACTGGCATCCTGAAGCAGATCAAGATGAAGGGGTTTTTCCTCTTTCCTCTTCCACTACTGCCACTCAATTCCTCAGCTCATTCCCTCTCATTTTGCTAGTTTCTCCTTAGGAAGTAGGAAGTGGCATCTCTGCACATACTCTAACAAGGAAATACAGGCTTCGAGCCGGCATCCTGAATTCTGTACTTTTGGGGGCTGGAAGATGGATGGAGGTGGCAAGCAAATGTAATGGAGGATATTGATCATTCACTTTTTTTTATCTTTAAAAAGGAAAAGAATTCTGGGTCATTATTTTCCTGCTAGCCAGAATAATTGCAAAGTTTGGAGTTCTTCTGTACTAAAGAAATAACTTGTGTTCTCTCCATGGGCTGATGGCTTTGGAACCGTTGAATCTGCTTATAAATTCTGTTAGCCAACAGTGGTAGGAGTAGGGGTGTGGTTTCTTCCTCTCTTCTGGAGGAAAATGTTAGTTCTGCTTATTTTAAGAAAATACTCAAAATATAGTTTATACTTTTTAACCTGGAAGTCTAAATCATTGCTCTATTCCTTTTGTTTTACTAGAGATTGCTTTGCAAATATACCTATTTTATATGGTTAGTTTTATAACATGCCATTATAAACTTAAATGAGTATTTTGCTCTAAGCAGAGTATGGGTTCTGTTATGTTGGACAAGGAACAACGGGAAGGAAGGGTTACAAATGGGTGGAGACAGTGTGGATTTGATTGCAAGGTTGATAGACTTTATTAAAAATTAAAACTATATGAAAGCTAATTTAAAGCCCACTTTCTTCTGCTAGTTAGAATTAAATAATAAAGAGTTAAAATATCAGAAAATGAGAAGGGTTGGTGATTAATCAACCTTACAAGATAGATTAGTATTTGCATTTAAGGTAGAAATCTTTGTTGTATAGAACTTACTACATGATTCAAATTTAAAATTTGTTTATGCAAGGAACTTGTCTAGAGTACAACTCTAGAGTTGGAGTAGGAAGTTAGTTATTCCTACAATGGAAGGTGAGCGGAAAATCACAAGCTTCCATATTGGCCTTATGAATTAAAGGCAGTACTGTCCAAAAGAAATAAAATGCAGAAGATATATGTAATTAAATTTTTTCTAATAGCCACACTAAAAGAGTAAAAAGAAACAAGTGAAGTCAGTTTTTGAAATACTCTATTTAACCCAAATATAGCCAGAATATCATCATTTCAACACATAATCAATATAAAATTATTGAGACATTTTACATTTTTTTAATATTAAGCCTTTGAAATTTAGCGTGTAGTTTAGACTATAGCATATCTCAATTTGGACTAGCAATATTTCAAATGCACAAAGACACATATGGTGAATGGCCACTGTATTGGACAGAACAGTCATAAGGGACAAATAGGTATAAAAACTTAACAGGGTAGTTGTAGGTCATTTTTCATTCCTCACTGGATACTAATGATGTGAGTTGACACCTGTAGTTATACAGGGTAGGTTTATAGTTGTGAGTATGTGAAACAGAGTTTATTCTCTTATTATTATGTGTTATTATTATATTATTTTCCTTACAAACAACTGTAAACCTACTTTTGCCCAACCCTGTGTATTTCAGTGGGATTGGAGGGCAAATAACACCCAACTCAGACTAGGAAAGGAAGGATATAAAAGTGACAGAAAAAGTATAATAGGTGCATCAGATGAACTCTGTGCCTCTACCTTGCCCCCATAAGGATACACATTTACATCTCTCAAGAGAAAAAATTGAGGCACCAAGACCAGTATCAGGATAGGAAAAAATACCAAATTAGAGAGAATGAAGACTGGAAACTAGATCTACCTACATTCTGTTTTTCACCTCTAGTTAAGTGACTACTATCTGATTTGCAACAGTTTTAGCAATTTTAGTAATATTTGTATTCTGTGCAATTTCCAGGTGTGTATGTCCATTTTGTCAGAAGGAATTGGATGAACACAGCTTGCTGGATCATTGTATTACTCATCATAGATCAGAAAGGAGACCTGTGGTAAGGATTTTATATATTTCTGCAATGTCAGAATTCAATTACAGAATTCAATACACATTAGACAATTCATTTGATAGGTTTCTATTTATAGATATATTATAAAGGATAATTTATGTCAAGGTTATGATAATTCTATAACATTAACAAAATGTGAAAGTGTTGAAACTGATAATAATTACTATGTACAATCACTCATTTATTTATGAAATTAGACAACATTATGTCCTATAGATAATCATGGGCATGATCAACTAAGAAGATTCAAAATGCACAGTTAAGATCTAACTTTAGCATATTAACCATGATCATGTCTTAAGTTAAAAACATTTTTTAATAATGCAAATAGAGTTGTCATGAAAATACACTAGGAATGAAAAGTAGAAAGTCAGATAAAATAAAACCAAACTAAAAAGAAAAGTGGAAAGTCATTCATCATCATTAATCAGTTTATTATTTTATTTCATAGTCTTGCACATTAAATATACCCATTGCTTTTTCATTTTCTAGATTCATAGTGAATGCTGCCTTTGTTTTTCAACCTGGCATTTTAGTGTTACCCTACAGTGTGGCCTTATAATTTTTATTTCTGTACATTTATGAGATGGAGGAAGTTGACAGTGGATATGTCTTCATTTACTTAGCCATTTTACTATTTTTGAGCAGCTGAATTATTACCAATTTTTAAGATTTCAATTCATATTTTTATACATTTAAAGTTCTCCTTTTATCACATTTCTTTTTTCCTAGAAGGAGATTTCTTAGATTGGTATTTCTGGGACCAAGAGTGCAAATTTTTAAATAATTCATAAAATATGCTTACAAAATACATTCCAAAAAGTTTGAGTCAATTTATATTTACACCAACAATTTATGAGCAAACCACGTTTACCTTAATCTGTCCAAGATTGTTTTTTTTTTTTTAAGATTTTATTTATTATTTTTATTATTTATTTATTTATTTATTTTAAAGATTTTATTTCACTATTTTAGAAAGAGAGGAAGGGAGAGAGGCAGAGAGGTAGAAAGACATCAATGTACAGTTGCGTCTCACCTGCCTCCAGCCATAGACCTGGACCGGAGACCTGGTTTGCAACCTGGTTATGTGCCCTGGCTAGGGAATCGAACCTGCGACCTTTGGGTTTGCAGGCCAGAGCCTTATCCACTGTGCTACCAGCCAGGGCTTATTTATTATTTTTAGAGAGAAGGACAGGGAGGGAGGAAGAAAGGGAGAGTAGCATCAGTGTATGGTTGCCTTTTACTTCCCTTCAGCTGGGGACCTGGCTGGAGACCTGGCTTGCAACCTGGGGATGTGCCCTGACTGGGAATTAAACCAGCAACCTTTGGGTTCATAGGCTGGCACCTATCCACTGAGCTCAATCTGTCCCAGATTGTATGTATTTATTTTTAAATTACCCATACTTAACTGATAAAAAATTATATATTGAAGATTATTTTGAATTTTAATTTAGTTTTATATTTATATGTATGTTTGTGTATGTATATATATATATACATATATATATATATACACATATAAATGTGTATTATTTATATATATGTATATTGAGTTTTTATTTTTGTTTAAATTTGGGTTTTAGGTTTTGTACCACCTCCTAAAATCCTTTTGGAAAGTGGATGAGATCAAAACACAAGTATATTAGATAGATAGATGATAAATAAATACAGAGATAGATAAAGATAGTTCTCACAACAATCCTGTGAGACAGGTGTGATTATTATCCCTGTTTTATAAATGATAAACTAAGGCTCAGAGAAGTTATGTAAGCCTTATAAGGTCACACAGCTGGTAAGTAGAAGAGCCACAATTTAAACACAGTCTGGCTCCAGGCGTGTATGATGAACCCCAGTACTCTACCAGCGAGTTCATGAGAAAGCCCCACAACACAGTCAAAGGTATATAGTATTATCAATCCTAGTAGCCTAGGCATTTTGTTCTTAAAATGGCCAACTAAGAGCTTGACATGTATTGGGGGAGCAGGGGAGATTGTCATGGGCTTTTCCTGATCAAGTTCCTCTGTATGACTAAGAAATTTTATAATAGGTCCTTGGGGAGTTACAGGAAGTTAGAAGAAAACATTAGGATGGCCTAACAATGGCCACCATTGACTGAGTTCTGCGTGTGTGTTGTCTCCTCCTAGCAACCTTACATTTACACAATGGAATACTACACAGCAGAAAGAAAGAAGGAACTCCTACCCTTTGCAACAACATGGATGGAACTAGAAAGTATTATGCTTAGTGAAATAAGCCAGTCAGTGAAGGATAAATACCATATGATCTCACCCATTTCAGGACAATAACGAACAAAACTAACCACAAGCAAAGAGAACCAGATATATGAATACAGTGAATAGGCCTTCAGTGGGCAGGGGGAAGGGGGGAGG
>PVIW01001095.1:0-36023 GCA_004026585.1 Noctilio leporinus | reverse complement strand
AGGGTTGCAGACTTGATTCAGGTCAGAATGCAGGTGGGCGAGACCATCCCCAGTCCTGGCACCTCTGGAGGCAATCAGTTGATGGCTTCTGTCTCCCATCCAATCTGTCTCTTTCCCCCTTCCTCTCTCTCAAAGCAATTAAAAAAAAAAAAAAAAATGTCCTCAGGTGAAGCTAAAAATCAGGTGTTACTGACATAGCCTGCCTTGACCAGGATGCTGTTCTGGTTGGAGGAAGAGCAGGCACCCTGGGCCATGGGCTTCATCACAGCATCAGTCTGGGACAAGCCGCGTACTGGTACATCCATTTGTGCTCCAGCAGAAATCCAGTCCACGAGATCCTGAATTTGGGCATTGAAGGAGATCCATGGAATCTACTCTTCCGTCATTAGGTCATCCAAGAAAGCCAACCTAAGAAAAGAAATAAACCAGGAACTATGGGATCATATTGCCCATGGAATTTAGTAGTTTAAAACCTAGGCTTGGAGCCCTGGCTGGTGGCCCAGTGGATAAGGTGCCAGCCTGCGAACCCAAAGGTCACTGGTTCAATTCCCAGCCAGGGCACACAGAATGAGGTTGCAAGCCAGGTCTCCAGCCAGCTCTGTAGCTGGAGGCAGGTGAAAGGCTGCCACACATTGATGTCTCTCACCCTCTCTGCCTCTATCCCTTCCCTGTCTCTAAAAATAATTAAAAAAATAAAAACAAACAAACAAACAAAAAAACAAAAACCTAGGCCTGGCCCTGGCTGGTGGCACAGTGGATAAGGCGCTGGCCTATGAACCCAAAGGTTCAATTCTCAGCCAAGGCACATAACCAGGTTGCAAGCCAGGGCTCCAGCCAGATCCATAGCTGGAGGCAGGTGAAAGGCAACCATACGTTGATGTCTTTCTCCTTCTCTACCTCTCCCTTCCCCTCTCTCTAAAAATAATAAATAAAAAATCTTTAAAAAAAGTTTCATGGCAGTTAGCTGACAAATGATTCTACCTTCCAGAAATAATTAGATAATTCAGTTCAGGAAGCAAACCATAAGCACAAATCTCTTTCTGAGGGGCTCAAAACTGGAGTGGTAGGCTAAAAACATCTGGGAACTTTGACTTTTCCCACATGTAGCCATATGAACCTGCCATTTTTTGTTACACGGTAATTATATTCTGCCAGGTTTAATTTTTTGAAAAATTTTATCAGTGGAATTTAGGCTCAAAGGAGCAAATGGCACAAACAGCATGCTTCAGAGAAATTTGGTGTTTTATCTGGTAAAAGGAAGATGTTTTAGCAAGAACCATTCTTTCTGGCTATTGGCCCTGCAAGGGTGCTCTTTCTTTCACTGCTTGGCCTGTATTTATCTTTTAGAATGCAGCTCAAATCTTGCTTCCTCAGGAAGCCCCTTCAGTACCCAAATTAATTTTGGCTCTTGCTTTTCTCCCCTCTTTTTCTTATTTACCACAATTTGTAATCATGTATTCATTTCATGTCTGTCCCTCTAAATTATTAGGTTCATGAAGTCATGGAACTTAACTCCTTTGTTCAGCACGCCATATCCAGTTCTTGGCAGAGAACCTGGTACATAATAGGATATAGTGGTATGAAAAAACAGGATATTAAAGACAAATGTAATTCCATTCACCCAGGTTCCAAGGGTCTATTGGTCCTTTATGTTCTGCCTTGCTCCAGAGACACATTACCTGAAGGGAAGGGTGAAATTTCTATTGCTTTGAAACATAAACAGTGGTGTCTATAATCTGAACTACTTATCTCTTTTTTGTTTGTTTGTTTGTTTTAGTGATCGTGCGAGTTTTTTTTTCACTGGTTGATTTTAGAGAGAGAGAGGATGGGAGAGAGCGAGAGCAAGAGAAACATCAATTTGATGTTCCATTTATTTATGCATTCATTGGTTGATTCTTGTATATGTCCTGATGGGATTGAACCTGCAACCTTGGAGTATTAGGATAACACTGTAACCAACTGAGCCACTGGGCCAGGGCCCTGAACTGCTGGTCTCTACAGCAGTTTATTTCTATGGGTGGTATCTGTGACTTAACTAGGCAATGAGGGTGTATGTACATAAGTGATTTGCAAGTGAGAAATTATTTTATTAGATTTGCTTTTGAACCCTTACCTTGATTCTGATTTTGCATTTACTTGTGATTGTTTTTATTGCATATCTCTTTTCTTTTGTTATTGGATTCAGTAGCCTTTAATTCCTTTTTCCCAAATGGCATTTGCCATCATAGGGAAAGCATTCTGGTAATTGGCTGAATAGCTGTGGAGATTATTCTAAACCGCAGGTAGAACTGAGGCGCCATGTCATAGACGTTCCAAAGGACTGACTCCTTTGCATCATGTGATATATGTGTCATGAGTGCACTGTTATCGTTATACTCTGAGCATTCATTCTCAGAACTTAGGTCTTGACAGAATATGTGACTCATTAGGGGTCATTGCTATTAGATGACATATGGACAATACTTGGCAACAGAAATCCCTCAAAAGTAAATGTGATGTTGCATGGTACTTATGCTTTTAGAACATAACAAGAGGCTACCAGGTAAAAATAAAATTGTCTCATCCAGTTTTCCTCTTCTATATCAAATCAGCCATGTACACGCCTTAGAAAGAGATTTCAACTTTTACAGTATAAAATATACCTGAATCACCATGAAGTGTTTCAAGGACCTGCATTGAGAAAGATATTCTTTATGGGATCCCCTGCAACAAAATGGGGGAAAAGCAAGGTTTGATGAACTGGAAGGTTGGCCGTCTGCATCAGCTGTGTTCTGTCAGTGTTACTCCACTTACTCTTAAGGGGATAAGGGAGGGGTATCATTTTGAGAAAGCTGATAAGGACCAATTCAGACTGGGGTTGGAACTGGATGGCGTGGCTCCAAATACCATTGGAGCAGCATCAAATCCACTCTGTGTCTTTGGTACTTGGTGTGAGGGGTTTTGGAAAATGCACCCACGTTGGATGCTAACATCTCGTACACTCATGATCCAAGGTCATATGTTCCTATCAGACTTTTGCACATTTTACAGATTCTCAGAAGCCTTTACGTGGGTAATTCTCAACCTTTCCTCTGTCCCAGCACACCTAAAGAATATGATGCTGAATTAAATCATTCTAAATTTAGTAATAGTGATTCCTGAGGTGGCCAAGAAATGTCCTTGGGAGAGAAGGTGACTGTGTCAGAATTGAATGGAAGGAGAAGTACAGAGCTGGGAAAGGACTTGCATCTGACTCTGTGTATCACCTTCACATGCCCACTTCTTCCTCATCTTTAAGAGGTCCAATCACTCTGTTATAAGAACAGGTGTGAAATAGATAACTTTTTTCTTTCCTTTTAGGATTTCCCTGCTTTTCCCACAGATTCCTCTGCCTATATTATTCCTCCTTGGGCATGACTGGCTCATTCCTCAAGGCTCACTCAGCTGCATCATTTCCTGATTTCCTAAGCAAAATTAACGATTCCCCTTTTCAGGTCTTGAACAGTCATCTCTTCATATATTGAATCTAGTACTTGTTGTGCTGTACTGAAACTATCTATATAAGTAAAAATAATAGTAGCCATTTATTATTTGTGCTGAAGACTGAGCTAACAGAATTACTGAGCTTCATAATATTACATAATGTACTACTTTAAATCAAACAAGAGCCCTGCAAAAACAGAGATAATTCTTGTTTTTACAGGTTAAGATTAATTACTTGCCAAGGTTAAGTCAATGAGAGGCTGAAATGAAATTGGAAACTATTTCCAGGTACTAAAACTACAAGAATGAATGGGACACAGGTATTTTCTTCCCTCAGAGAAAGATAGCTATTTAAGGAAAGAAACCAAGTGGTAGTCAATGTATGGCACTTACTAAATGCCTAAAAATGTCCCCAGCCCATTAAGGATAGTATCTTTAAACATCACAATTGCGCTACCAGGTAGGTGGTGGTATCTCCATTTTGCAGAAGAGGGGACTTGAGTGCTGAGCGTTAGACAGCTGGTGCCGGGCTTGGAACCCTAGGCTCTTTGACTTCAAAGGCCAAACAAAAGCCCTGGCTGGTAGCAAAGGTCTCAGGTTCGATTCCCCAGCCAGGGCACATAACCAGGTTGCAAACCAGGTCTCCAGTCAGGTCTGTGGCTGGAGGCAGGTGAAACACAACCATACATTGATGTCTCTCTCCCTCTCTGCCTCTCTCCCTTCCCCTCTTTCTAAAAATGATGAAATAAAATCTTTAAAAAAAAAAATGGCCAAACAACACAACCTTATCTTACTGGATTCCATATTCCATGTGCCTAGCACATAGTAGAAGCACAATAAAAAGTGTTGAATGAATACATTTATATATCTAGTGAGTGTTTCTACCCCACAAAAATTTGTTACTTTTCTGTTAAAGTATTTCTTGATCTCAGCCCTTTTTTCATGACTATATAGAGGTTCCAGAGTAGATTAAGTGCTATCTTGGATAGCCAGTACTTAACCAAAATAGCTAGTGTATTAGAAAACCACAAATAATTATAAAGCAATACTAATGTGAATATTGTAATTTTATTAAAAATAGGACTTAGGGGTTAATGGAATAGAATAACACTTAGGAATGGACTTTATGTAAAGAAATTGAACATATTAAAATGGGGGACCACGCCTCGTCCCCGCTTCTGCTCCATAAAACAGTAAGAACCTTGGCTGGGTAGATCAGTTGGTTAGAGCATTGTCACAATATACCAGGGTTGCAAGGTGGATTCCCAGCCAGGGCACATAAAATAATCAGCCAGTTGCCTGGCTGGTAGTGTGGCTTAGTGGATTGAGCGCCGGTGTACAAACTAAGAGTTCACTGGTTCCATTAACAGTTGAGACACAAGCCTGGATTGCAGGCTGGGTCCCCAGTTGGGGGTGTGCAAGATGCAACTACATATTGATGTTTCTTTCCCTCTTTTTCTTTCTCTTTTTTCTGCTCTCTAAAAGTAAATAAATAAAAAGTCTTTTAAAAAATCAACAATGAATGCATAACTAAGTGGAACAACAAATAGACCTCTCTCTCGCTTTCATCAATAAATTTTAAACAAGAAAAGAAAGAAGAGAACTACACAAATACCTCATTTAAATCTAAAGAAAGACATTATATAAACGGATGCATTAGACATTGTTAAAAATATGAGAATAATACTGAATTGTCTATTAGAGACCCAGCTTCCAGTTCTGATACCGATGATGGTGTAAATTTATGCTATTTTTTTTCCTCCCTAAAATTTGGTTCCAAAATAAGGATGATAATTAACAGTTGTTGTGAGGATCAATGAGAATACTACCTAATTTAATGTTAATACATACTTGCCAGTCAGTAATGATTCTGCATTTCATATTTTAAAAGGTGAATACATGAAGAAATGAAATTTAAGAAAGCAAGTCAAGGTTAAAATGTAATCAAGTAGCATATGTGAAAAGAATCATTTGTATTAACCATTAGGGAAATGGAAATGTAAACCATGATGAAATACCATTACACACCTATCAAAATGACTAAAATTTTTTTTTAATTGACAGTACCAAATGCGGATGAAAATGAGAAAAAGCTGGTAATTCACACATTGCTAGTAGAATATAAAATAGTATTGCTACTCTGGAAAATAGTTTGGCAGTTTTTTGGGTTTTTTTTTTAAAGATTTTATTGATTATTTTTAGAGAGAAGGCAGGGAAGGAGGAAGAAAGGGAGAGAAACATCCATGTCTGGTTGCCTTTCACCTGCCTCCAGCTATGGACCTGGCTGGAGACCTGGCCTGCAACCTGGTCATGTGCCCTGATTGGGATTCAAACCAGTGACCTTTGGGTTTTCAGGCTGGCACCTATCCACTGAGCCACCAGCCAGAGCTCAGTTTGGCAGTTTTTATTTTATCAAGTTAACTATAACACTCACCATATAAGCAATAGTCAGATTCTTGGAAGTTTACCCTAGAGAAATAAAAACATGTTTATGTAAATACGTATACACAAATATTCATTGCAGCTTTATTTGTAACAGCCAAAAACTGGAAACCATAAATGTCCTTCAGTGAGTAAATTGATAAACTGTGGTACATCCATGCCATGGACTACTTACTATGAACAATTAAAAAAGGAAGAAACTGGGGAGGGGGACAGAGCGGAGCAAAAGGGGAATGGATATAATACAACAACAATAAAATTTTTTAAAAAAAGGAAGAAACTGTTGATGCATGTAGCAACTTGGATGGCCTTTATGCTCAGTGAAAAAAAGCCTATCTCACAAGATTAAATACTGTATAATTTGAATTACATAACATTCTTAAAATGATGAAATAAGCAGAAAACAGACCAGTGGACACCAGGATTAAGGAGAGGAGAGGAGGTAAAGGGGTAGCATTAGGATCTTCCTTTGTAGCGACAGAACACTTCAGGATCTTGATTATGTGAATGGTTATATGGATCTATCTGTGATAAAATTTTGTAGAACTACATACACACACGCAAATGAATTCTTGCAAAAAACTGGTGAAACCTAAGGAAGATCTGTAGTCTAGTTAATTGTCAATTTCCTGATTTTGATAAGGTACTATAGTTATGTAAGATGTTACTGTTTGGGAAAACTCACAACTTCTCTGAGTTTTTAAGTATTTCAAAATGAAACGGTTTGTTGAAGAGCTATTAAATCAGGAAAATACATATAAATACTAGTAAGTGATGCTGTTGTGTATAATCTATATTGCCAGTGTCAATAAAAACTTTCAAAGCAATAGATATTATGAACCATAAATGTTCATAATCTCCATTTCTGGTCATTTATCCCCCCCAAAGATAATATCATTCGTAATAATAAAATATCCACATACAAAAAACTTATTTCAAGCTGCAGGCAACTAATTAAGTACATTACAGTGCATTTACTAACCATAATGTTGTTTAGTTAATCAGTTGATAAGTATGGAAATAATAGGTATACAATTATACGTATATAAGAAATGCATATAAAATTGCATAATAATAAATGCAATTTTATTTAATGTTGCTTTACTGTTTACGTAATTTGAAAACATAATACTGGGGTATGGCCAATAGATTCACCAAGTTAAAATTCACTTTATTAAATGGTTAATTTTTTCATTAAGTTTATTGAAGTGACATTGGTTAATAGGATTATATAGATTTCTGTGATACATGATCTGTATATTGCATCGTGTGCCCACCACCCAAAGTCACATCGTCTTCTGTCACCATGTACTTGGCCTTCATTATCCTTTACTACGCCCCCAACCCCCTTCCTTCTGGCAACTGCCATACTGCTGTCTGTCTGTGTCTATGAGTTTCCGTCTTATATCCCACATATGAATGAAATCATATGGTTGTTACCTTTTTCTGACTTACTTTGTTTAGCATAATATCCTCAAGGTCCACCTTTGTTGTCACAAATGGTAGTATTTCATTCTGACATTAATGATTATTTTAAATTCATTCTTGAACTCTTGGTCTTGTGTATTTCCAGTTCTGCCCACTTTGCCGTTTAATACCTAATGAGAATGCAAACAGCTTCAATGGCAGTTTAATAAGACATCTGCAAGTCAGTCATACTATGTTTTATGATGATTTCATAGTAAGTATATTTTTCGTTTTACATTGTCTTTATGCAATCTATGTTAAGCTTACCTTCTTAATCTAAGTAAAGAAAATAAGAGAGGGAAAAAATGTGCATATAGCCAAAATGTTATGTGTTAACAATAAATAAGAAATCATAAAAATATGCTGTTTTATAGATTTGGCTTTTAATATTAAAGTAGTTATCTGCCCTAGACAAAATTATTTGCTTTGTGAGCTATATAATTATCAATTGTATAAGGAGCCAGATTCACCTTCAGATTATTTTAACTTCTCCTCTGCTCCCTCCTTATGTAGTTATAATTTTTATGAACTTGAAAACTTATATAAATGAGTTGGAATTACCTCAGTAATGAAATGACTCAGAAAGTTTGCTTTGCATCCAGTTGCTTTTATAGTATGTTGAAAGGCTGTTAACATATATGACATTGTCAATGTAGTAAGACACACAGACATTATTTTTCATTTAAATTTTATAAAACTCTCCTATTGAACTTTTTAAACTTAAAAATTTATTTTAAAAATATTAAACTTACACAATAGTAGACAGAAAGAATAGTATAATAAACCCTATATACCCATCAGTAGCAACTCTTGGCCAATCTCATTATATTATGATTTTTTGTAAAATGCAAGAAAAGTTAGGTATTGTATGAATAATCCTAATACAGCTATATTTCCCATGAACAGAAATGAGCCTAATAAGCAAAAAGTGAACGTAGCCTTTGTTGTACTTTGGTCCATGTATTGCCATGTGAGTGAGGGTAATGTATTGTCCTCTGAGCCCTTTTAGCCTATGATAGGGGGAATCACCAAAGCTATGTTCTAATATCTTATTGCTAACTTTTATATAAATACATGAAATGTTAACGGCTAATTCTAACTTGCATATAATTTCTCCTGACTCTGTTTTTTTGCTATTTCAAGATGAAATTTAATAGTTGTAAAAGACTTGTCATTTGAAAATTTTCTCCTTGCTTTCTGATCTGGATGCTATAATTATCCAGCATCAACACAAGGCACAACATAGGCTCGGACCTGGATTTAGGTAACAGCTCTGTCACAACTGTGTGACCTTGGGCAGATGGTTTAACCTTTGAGCCTCTCTTTGTTGATTTGTTAAGTGAAGGGAGTAAAAGCACCAACTCTCCAAAGCTTTTGAGATTAAATGAGATAATGCACGTAGTGTGTTTGGCACAGTGTGGGCAAGTTGGCAGTGGGGAAAAAATAAACAATATGAGGACGACTTGAAGAATTGAACAAGCTGTTACAACACAGGGGACTCATAGCCTTTGCTCCATCTCTCAGATAATGTCACCTGGCCCCTAAAGTACACAAGGCCTCAACAGAGCCTGGTTCTGTGTGTTCTCATTTTTCACAGCGTACAGGACTTCCTCTTTCCTTTAGCTCCATAAGATATTCTAAAAGCCAGGTTGAGGGGGATAATGTTGGAAAGAAGGGGAAGGGACTAGTCAAAGAACATATGAATAACACACAGACATGGACCACAGTGTGGGAATTGACTGTGAGAGTGGGGTGGGGGATTGTTGGGATGGGCAGAGGAGGGAAAAGGGGGAAAACTAGGACAATCGTAATACAATAACAATTTAAAGTATGATAAAAAATTAAAGCCAGGTTGATTCCTTTACCTGTTCTGGCCGTGCACATTCAGTCTATTTATAATATCTTTCAAAGTTGAACTTCAAGGCTCATTAGGATAAAGCCACTTTGATGAGAATAATTCCCACCCACTGAAAACCATATTCTTGGATATGAAAGTGAGATTGAAAAGTGTTTTTTGTTTTGATGTTTTTGTTTTCTGAGCTACCAAGTACTATAGTAGGCACTTTATGTGCATTATTATCTCATTTTATTCCTTACAATACCTTCTGTAAGGGAGTACTATATTATCTTCATTTAGGTATCTGAAGCTCAAATGTTAATAAATTGCCAAGGAACAGCCAGTTTTGAGTCCCAGATCTTATGCTCTTCTATTCCTTTTGGCTCTTCTTTGGATTCTATTTGTCTTTATGGTTTTATGTTTTAGAATGGACTTTAAACAGAGATTTTACTTTTTTATCTTTCTCTTCTCCTTTTCCCTCCTCCTCTCCTTCTTCTCCTCCTTCTTCTCTCCCTCCCTCCCTCCCTCCCCTCCTCCCTCCCTATTTCCTTCCTTCCTTCCTTCCTTCCTTCTTCCCTTCCTTTTAGCTTTTAGTTTTTTGAGGAAGAAGAGATGGGTTGCAAAGGCTAGGGCTTTTAATAATTTTTATTTTGTTTATAGAATGTACTGACCTAAAATTTTGAATGCCATTTTGATCATAGGAAGGCAGAGAGAAAGAAATGTTTATTTTCAACAGTTTTCAGATAGATAATCAGTAGTACCACTGGGGAATCATGTGAAAATGTCTTAACTTTATTCCATATTACATGTTTATGCGGAACCTAGCTCTCTGACCAGTATTTGTAATGTTGACCAAAAACCACTCATAAGATCAGATTTCTAAAAACTTTAAATTCCAAATCAAGACTTTTTTACTGTGACAATAACTAGTTAATTGGTAGGCAGTGAAATAAAGTGGGAAATGCACTGGCCCCAAAGTAAAAGTCCAAGGTTCTCTGACAGTTTTTTGTGGAACTTCAGACGGGTCACTAAACTCAGGACTTCAGTTTCCTGCAAAAGTGAGGAATTACAATGACCCTCCTCTTTCAGCCTGTGAAAACTCTCTCTGATTGTATGTTTCTAATTATTTTTCTTAATTGCAGGATTTTAATATAATTGAGGAAGCTCTTATTCGGCGGGTATTAGACCGGTCACTTCTGGAATATGTGAATCACTCAAACACCACATAATGTTATTAAAAGGAAAAGAAAGCAAGCCATACAATTGCACCATTTGTTCAGATGCTGCTTGAACAGTTGGAGGAAAATTGCCCATGTTTGATGGGAAAATTTATACAACAGTTATATGTTTGTCCAACTTTGTTGTTACATTGCATTTTTAAACTGCTTTCATGTTGATGGTTTAAGTCTGTTTCACATTCCTGAGTTTCTTAGATAACTGAACAACAGAAAATAGTCTCCATCAACCATTAATGTATGAAAGAGAACACAAGACTGGGATTTCTGGGTGAAGGATCTTTATTTGCCAATTAAATGACACTGTGTATAATGCTATGTATTGATAAATACCATCATGGTTGGGCAAGATAACTAATCTTTGCTCTATGTAAAAAGATAGAAAGTGAAACATATTTCAAGGAAATATGAAATGTATCTCAATGCTCATATTCTAATCACTAATAGAATAACATGAATAATCATATATGGTAGGAAAGGAAAATTTTGGATGTGAACAAAGTCCATTTAACCAAATTATATAACAATGTAACAAAATTAATTTCACATTAGGAATGTATGCTTAATTCTTTTACTTTTATAATTGCACACTTAAGAATTTAATATTATATATTTCAAATATTTGTAGCTTATTATTTAGAAATATTTTTATGATATAGGCAATTTCTTAAGAATCATCAGCTGATAGTTACAGTGGAAGTATTCACTTCCATAATTTTTAGTGAAAACCCAAAGGGCTTTGGTGTTATTTTTCTTTTACCATTTAGAAAAATTATAAAATAAAAAATACTGGAAACCAAACTGGAAATGTATAGATCATTACATTATGGTAGGGAAACAGTCTTTTAGAACTCTGCCAGCCACCTTGGTTGTCCTCTGTGTGTCCTGTCACAGTTCACAATCTTCTTCATCAACCCCATGAAAGGAACCACTGCATTGATTTCAATAGTAATCACTTTCTTGCATTTCTTTAGTATTCCATTACCTGTGTATTTCTACACACTATTTAAAAATCTAATCCACTTAAAACTATTATTAGATATATCTTTTATACTCCTTTTTAATCCACATGCTCCTTCTTCTTTCTTTTTCTTAAAAGTTACCTGTTGAAGAACCTGGTCTCTTGACTTAGAGTTTCCCACAATCTGTATTAGTATTACTGGTTGCAGGCTCATGGCACAATTCAGCGTGTTCCCCTGTCTCTGGTTATTGATACAGGGATCCAGAAATTTGAGCAGACTTTGGCAAGACTGTAAGTCATGATCGTCAGAGGGCATGCAAATACCTGCTTCTCTCTTTTTGTGACAGCTAAAGTTGATACCGAGTGCTTAATTAGATTCATTGATTTATTGTTGGTTAGAGAATATTCTGTCATTTCTCTGTCATTTATTACTTGGAACATTGTTGTAAAGAGATGTTTCCGCACATCTATGATTTGCTTAACCAGTGGTAATGTTCATATAAAAGCGGGAAAACAAATATTTGAATTTTTCTCTTTATTTACCAATTTTCTAGTGATCACAATTTTTTAAGTATTGTGAACTAATTCATAGATTCAAACATTCTTCATAAACTTTAATCCAGTTTAAATAGTACCTTATTAAGCCCTGGCTGGTGTGGCTCAGTGAATTGAGCGCCAGCCTGAAAACTAGTCGCCGGATAGATTCCCAGTTAGGGCACATGCCTGGGTTGCAAGCCAAGTCTTCAGCCAGGTCCCCAGCTGGAGGCACACAAAAGGCAACCATCCATTGAAAAATAATAATAATAATAAATATATATTACCTTATTAAAGTTCAAATTATCCCATCTTTAGCCATTGGGTGCCCACCAAGTTATCTCTGAGTCCTTTTGACACTACTCTAGCAATCTTTAATAGCTTCCTCGCTGTCTCATATGACAAAATATTTCAGGTTCAACTTGTATATTTCTTGCCCCAGACGTGGAATCAGCCATTTCACACTGTGAAGCCTGATCATTTTCAGTGAGAAATGGTATTTATAAACTATAATTGGGGCTATTATGCTCATTGCAACTAGATTTGCCATTGTTCTTGGGTGAAACCTAGGAAATGTCTTTGTCTTTTAAAGATAAAATACTTCATAAGTTTATTTTAATACTTCCAAATCAAATTGAGTTCCACGGGGTTTTTATTTTTTTTAAACCTAATCCTTTTTATTTCAACTGTATCTCTAATTTCTCTATACTGAAAAACCTGGTTTTCAAGATACAGGCGAGGACAGAATTAGAATATCCTACAGATACTCATTTCTTTAGCTACCTTATACATGCAAGTCTCAGAATAACAGTACTAATACAACCACCACCAATATTTCCTTAAAACAATTAAACATTTTTTGTTCGCTCTTCCCATTCTCCCCTATTTTTTACAGTTGTACTATAGCAACGTTTTCAGAGCATATTGGTTCCCCCTTGTCCCCCATTTAGTCTTGGTTCTTCAACTATGGGCAGTGCTTGCCGCTAGTCTTTCTTTGAAAGTTCTGTTTTTCATTTCTGACTCTTTAATGGTGAATCCAGAAAATAGAATACTGATTCCGTCAGCAAGCTATGAAGACTAATTAAAATGTTATTTGGCTGCAGTTCGTTTTTAAGTTGTAATTATTCTATAAACGTTTTTGTTTTTTACTCACAATCATGGTGCCCAAAATATTTATAATAAACTACCCATTACTTCTTAGAAGTCTTGCTTACAATTCTGCCTTCCACTACAAGGTAATTAAAAAACATAGAGCTGATGAAGTTTGGAGGGCTTCATTTATTCCCTCCTATTTAGATACTGACTTCACAACTGTGAACAAGTAACAGCAGATTTTTAGTTTTATAACCTCACTTCCTCCAATTTGGATGGATTATCCAATAAAGCAAAACCTGTTGAACAAGTACAGGAGAACCCGGCAGAGGTAATCATCAGACTGAAAATCTAGTCCCTGAAAAGTAAAAGAAATATATTTCTGAGCATTAGTACTAACTATCAAAAACATAAATCTTTGTTAATTTAGAGCAATACAAAAGGCATCTTTAAATATGTGAAACTTGAAAAAAACCTTGAACTATAAATACTGTATTTTAAGTAAAGCTTTAAATCACCTACCACTGTTGACCTCAGTGCAGCAATTCTGCATCCTGCCTGGAATCTTCCTTTGGAAATTTTGCCACCTACAGAAAAAGTTAGGTGCTGGACACCTGAATTATTTTGCCTTTGGAATTATTTTGAGTTCTAGAATGGTCAAGTGCAAATATTCATTGTTTCACTGTGCCTTTAACTTCTGATAGAAAGGAACTTAAATTTTGTTGTTTAAAAAAAATTAAAACCAATATTTGAAGCTATTGCCTATTAATGAAAAATTTCACTTGGTTAATAGAGCCTGAAGATGCATCTTTTTCAAGGCCTTATAATGGAAATCTCATCCGCATGTTATTCAGAAGCTAAATTCTTATAACTACAAAAACCTATGGAGATTTTCCTTTCATGTATTCTTTCATATAAGTGTTTATAAGCTAGGTTGCAAGTTTGATTGTGCATATGTGAATCTATGGTAAAGATAGTTTCAGGTCTCAGATCTCCTAAGATACTCCAACAATGTTGCTTCGTTACTTTTACTGGGTGCTAAGTGTCTGTCATTTTGAAGTGAGCTTAATCCAGTTACTGAATGTTTATTATATAATTTGTACCTTTAAGCATTGAGGTTATTTTGAAGTCACTAAGAGACTGATTCTTTTCTTATGCAACTGCAAAAATTACCTGTAAAATTATCAGAATTTCAAATGTACAGTTCTTTTCTTTTGTAAATATGTATTGTGAGAAATAAAGAATGGCAGGACCATTGCTTTCATGAAGATATTTCTATTGTGTCTCTTCTTAAATATTGATTTGATCATTTTTACACAAACCAAATAAGCTTTTTAAATTGTCACCATTCAACAATATTTATCACAAAAATACCTCTTCATATGGGACTCTCAGGGGACATTTGGCAATGTCTAGAGATGTTTTTTGTAGTCATAGCTGGTGTTGCTATTAGCCAGGGATGTAGGCAGAGGATAAGGATGCTGTTCAACATTCTCCAATGCCCAGGACAGCCCCCTCACAATCAAGAATTACCATGCCCCAAATGTCAACAGCGCTGAAGTTTAGTGACCCTGATTTAGGCCAGTGGAATGCCTATTACCATGGAATGATTGGTTCTGCTTCCAATGGGCCTCATTAGAATTTGAAAGGTAAAATATAGATGAACTCTGTGTTTTACTCTCTGTTAAATATCGACACATACTAAGCTTTAGGTACCTGTAACTATCAATTGTACTCCAGTTCAGAACACGCTCAAACATATAAAAGCTTTTTAGATTTTCCCCAAGAGGTAGAGGCCAGAACACAGTATTATTGACATGACCTATGATGAGTGACATCCTGAAAGAGGGAACCAGGATGAGTTGGGGAGACTTTACATTGCCATCCAGACTATATAGAAGTAAAGAAGACAAAATATTAAAAAGGGACATCTGGATCTGAGATCCTTGAGGCTAAGAAATACTTGTTTTATCTTATTACTGGAAAATCATCTGGTATTTTAACCCATGTTTCAGAGAAATTCACACCTAGGTCTTGATTAGGGCTAATCACTGCCCAAAAGCAACCATGTAAGAGGTTCAGTGAAGGTGAACTATAGGGAGAGGTTGATCAAGATAGATCAGGTCATGCAGTGGTTAGAAAACCCCCCAAATCTCAGGATTCAGTAGGTTATACGGTGAATCTTGGCTGCACTCCAGGCAGCTGTCCTCTAACCTGAGAATTACAGATTACTTGGATCCCATGGTACTGGTATGTTACCACTCCTCCAGACACCACTCCCTCCTCACATCAGGTTGGAGAAGTGGTTGGTCACTCCGGTAACACAGGCCCTAACTCCAGATCCCATCGTATTGGTATCAGGGATACCATCACATTGGAGATTAGGGTTTCAACATATGAACTTTGGAGGGACACTAACATTCAGTCCATAATAACATGTTAGTTGAATAGGATAATAAATGGCTGACAAATGGATCAGACAAATTATGTTAGATCCCTTGCATATTCTTTTCTCACCTAGCAAAGTCTGTATGGGGAGCAAAATTATAATAAAGAGAGCAGCACTATGTCTGAACTTCTAATTATTGTTTCCCCAGAGCTTAGCACAGTACTATGCACCTATAGGCATCCAATAAATACCTGATAAATATATTAGTGGTTAGAGTGTAGTTTGAGAAGCATAGAAAGGTGTTCTTAATGGATTAGGTCTTCAAGCCAGAGATGCATCTCTTCTCTTTAGAGATATACCTGTCCAGTGAACCAAACTACCAAACAGCTTCTTTCTTTAGCGTTCTAAAGCAAAGATTCAGTCCAGTGGTATAACCCTTAAAGAAAAAGTAGCATTAACTTGTCTTCATTCAGTAACATAAGAGGTGTGCTGATAATTCTGAAGAACTATATTTTATATATAATTGTACTTTATATATAATAGTTGCTGAGTGTAATTTGCTCCAGGTTATGTAGTGTAGTGATTTGTTACATAGTTAACCTAGGTAGCCAGATGCACTGAGTTAACCCTGGTAAACAGATAAAATGAAGAAAATATTTAGTTCTTATTTCCACTGTATTTTGATATATCTCTAATTGTATTTCATTTTGTCCTTTTGACACATTCATAATAATGCATGCAAGAAGGTCCAAGTCTTACATGTAAAACCGTATTGTCCTTTGCCAGTAGTTCAATGATGTGTTCTACAGGATTTTCATTCTTGAGGCATTCTAATTTTAAAATTACCTTAAAGAAGCCCTGGCTGGTGGCACAGTGGATAAGGAGCTGGCCTGGAAACCCAAAGGTCGCTGGTTCGATTCCCATGCAGGGCACATAACCAGGTCTCCAACCAGGTCTGTAACTGGAGGCAGGTGAAAGGCAACCATACATTAATGTCTCCCTCCCTCTCTGCCTTTCTCTCCCTTCCCCTCTCTCTAAAAAATAATAAAATATATTTTTTAATTACATTAAAGAGAAAAAAAATAATTTCCTAACTAAAAAATAAAGTAGTCAAACTCTTAGAAAATAGAATGGTGGTTGCCAGAAGCCAGTGGGTGGGGGTAAAGGGTCATTAATTTCTTCATAGACATAGAGTTTCAGTTCTGCAAGATGACACATTTTAGAGACATGCTGCATAACAAGGATCATAGTTAACACTACTGTGGTATGCTCTTAAAAATACTGAAAGTGGTTATTTTTATGTTATATAGTTTTTTTTGCCACAATAAACAAACAAACAAAATTGGTATGTGGGTAAACCAAATACCATGGTGTATATATATTTCCATATGCTACTCAGTTTGGAAACTTAAAATTGTTGGTGAAATTTAGGAAAGAAGGATTATCTCTCTCGCAAGCCCCTTAAGGTTTCAAAACTAAATTATTTAAATATAGAGACAAAACAACTCTCTTCCCTATTGCTATTTTTTTCTTGCCCACTAGCCTCTCTCAAGATTTCTGTTGGTTTAAGGGACACAGTTTTGTTTGCTACTATTTTTCCTCAGATGCAGTGGTTGTACATTCTCATAATTTGAGTCACCAATCTGGGTTAGTATCACTTAATTAAATGGGTTTTGAAGACACTCCTATGAAGAGAAGGCAGGTCTTACTGTAAGTGCTGTTGTTCTTTTTCACACTGAACATGTTTTTTTGTTTGTTTGTTTGTTTTTAAGATTTTATTTATTATTTTTAGAGAGAGGGGAAGGGATAGAGGCAGAGAGGAAGAGAGACATCAATGTATGGTTGCCTTTCACCTGCCTCCAGCTACAGACCTGGCTGGAGACCTGGCTTGCAACCTGGTTATGTGTCCTGGCTGGGAATCAAACCAGCAATCTTTGGGTTTGCAGGCCAGTGCCAATCCACTGAGTCACCAGCCAGGGCTGAATATGTTGATCTCAAGTAATTTAGTATTTGGGGACCACCAGGGAAGAAAAGTTTTGCCTGAGGCTAATGTCAAACCAAGCCAAACAGAGCCAAAAGAAAGTGAGGAACTAAATCCCCATATATTTTGCGCCTCTGGTTTCAAACATGCATTACCTTAGCTTTCCCACTGGAATGATGTGAGCTGGAGAAATCTATTTGTATTTCTATCACTGGCAATGCCGCCCTCCAATTTGACTGATGTGGGTTCCATGCAATATCTATGAATCCTTCAGATTCATTTACCCCTTATTTAGTTCAACTTTGGCTCTGTAATTTATACTTAAGAGGCTTAAGTGATATAAAAAAATCAATACCAGAATTGGGATCGTTACTTTGCTTCATAAGAGAAAATGGGGAAGTAGCTGAGCTGTGGCTAGGTTGGGGGTGGGGGCCATAAGGATTGCTGCATTGTGGGGTAAGAACTTAAGGGTTTGTATGTAGATGTAAAACCCAAGGGATATGGCTTTAGAGCACTTAGGAGCAAAAGCTCAACCATGGGTCAATATTGGTATGTTAGTTTTTAATCTACTTATTATCAAGTCTAAACTGCTTTTTTGTCTGCTGTGTGAAAATGAACCTGGGTCCTTTAAATATTTTTCCTTGGCCAGCTGGCACAATAGCGAGATTTGCCAATAGAGGACACTAGAGAGAAATTGCAGGGGGGAAAGGGTGTGTTTCCTGTAGCTTCTGCAGTGCCCTGTGACCAGCAGCTCCCTTGCACCGGCCCCTTCCTCCAACATCTCCAGATGGCACAGTATCAGAATATCATCCTTGCAAAGGGGACATACTAAACTCTATAGTGTTCCAGTCTTAGTGTAGAGAGTGAACACTCAACTGTGTATTTTTTAGGCTTCTCTCTTTCTTATGCCAATTAGAGTTAAAATTACTTATATTAAACTTTTCTCAGTTCAAAGTATTGCGTGTGTTCAAATTTCTCTTTCTCAATTTGACCCAGACTGATAAATCAGATGTTGATTTTTCCTGGGTACCAATAAGAAATTTGCATGCTCCTGTATTTTCCTGGATGTGTGTAGAGAAAAAGAACTGGGAATTGAGAGTGCTGAGGTCCAAATCAAGTAAGTAATTGTTTGCTGGACTGAGGTGCCCGAAGTTCTCTGATTCACTTCCTTTTCTGTGTGTAAAGTTGAAATCCTGGAAGTAAGTGTGGGGTCCCGGGAAGGAATTAATGGAGGAGCTGCAGAACCCCAACTCCCTGAGCCACATGCTAGCGTTGCTGGTGCCCTTCCTGACAAACGGATGACACGGCCATTACAATACAAGCTGAACTGGAATTCAGCTTGGGGGTGAATGGTATGTTAGAAAACAGAAGAGCTCTCTGCCAGCCCAGACAACTTTCTTCATTCACCTTGTCCTGAGACAAAGTTGGTCAAACAGGGTAAACTGGGTATATGTTGCCTCCAGAGTTCCTGCTGACGAACAGAAAATCTACGTGTACAGCCTCCGTCTTGGATTTTCAATTTAACAGCGCTGCTGACATAACAAAGCTTTTGGTATTTACTTTTAGGATGTTCTCCTGAAATGAAACTAACAGGTGACTATTAGAATTTATTTGAATTGTAGGCCTAGCAAAAACCCTGTATAACATGCCTGTGATTTATTAAAATCCATGGGGCAGAATGTCTTAATTCCTTAGAAAGCCTCAGACCATTTTTGCACCCCAATACAACAAAAAAGTGAGTTGAAAATGAGATATACCACTTCTCTCTCCCCAAACAGGGTCAGACGCTGTAATGTCCTTTTAAGTGTTCCCCTTGTTATTGGAGAAATCCTAGTTCTTGCTGATGCAGCTGAATTACAGATCAGCAAATCTATTAGTGCGCAAGCAAAGTTTATTAGTGAATGGGAGAGCAAAAGCAAGGGTGTCCTTTAGCCAGGGCGGTGGCCAGAAGTTTAGTGGCCTAGCAGCCCAAGTCCTTTGTTCTGAGCCAACTGGCTGGCTGGGAGAAGGTGAAGAAGTTACATATTGATTGAAGAAGTTGTGTATTGATTGGTAGGTCAAGGATGCCAGCTTTCCAGGACTGGGGCATGGATACTTAAAGGTGTCAATGGGCTTCTTCCTTTAGGTCCCATGCGCCCTTTCAGGTCTTTTCGATCTTGGATGTAAATAGCTTCAAAGGCTGTCCTTCCCAGACAGTGGAAAGGACACGCAGAATTCCGAGGACTTTTCTCTCCCCGTGCTAACATAGTGTTTCTGCTGATATTGAAACACCTAGCAATATTATCAGACCAGGCCCAGGACTGCTGAAGAAGCGAGTGGTGTGTCTCCCTCTGGTGCTCATTCTCCTGCAACACCCTGGCAATAGAAATGATCCCTTCAGGCAGTATCAGAGAGCCACATTGGTTGACAATAGGATTTCCCCCCCACCAAATCAACTAAATGATGCCCACGAGACTCGAGACTCGGTGGTTCTCTGTTTTACTTCATTAACTCTGTCCAGCAGCAGATGGTACATATCCTATGGTTTCTTCTCATTTCTCCATGTTCTAAATGGAAGTTTTCATTGTAGTTGTATTTGCTCTGCATTGTGGTACATAGAGGTGGTTGTTGATAGCACACATATTTATTATTTAGTCTAAGGTTGCAGGATCATAAAATGTTAAAACTGGACCAGATTAAGACTCAATTAAAGGTAACAGACATTGGATTGAAAATATAGTGACCTCATGACATTGCTTCTAGAAGCATAGCTGGCAGGAAATTAGATTGTCTTCCTTTTGAGGAAGTAGTAAGTGCATATGTATTGAAGGGGAATGGCTGGAATGATTGAGCTTTATGTACAGAAAGAAGGCTGATTTTATTTTATTGTTGTTGTCTTACATTCATCCCATATTTTTCTTTGCTTTATAAAACTGGTGTTAGACCTTTGCCTCCACTCTTATACTAGAATTAATCTTGTTATAGTTGCCTTTATACTGGCTACAAGCCCAGGATACAACAATGACCAGAAGATGCCAATAAATGTGTAAAGGAAAGAAAAAGAGGGTGGAAAAATGAGAAGGAAGGAAAGAGAGAAAGATGGAGGGAGAAAGATTGAGAGAGAAAGAGGGGAAAAGGGGTAGGGACATGGGATCTTTTATCTTCAAATTTCTATCTTTCTCTCAACGATTAAGTTTTAAAAAACATCGAAGATAAGTTGGAACATGAGCTGATTTGCTGAAATCTGTTCCTATTTCTGGTCCCTCTATGGCTCTGCCTGCTTGGACAGCAGCGTATCTTACTCAGTGAAACAACTTGAGCTGCATTCAGAATGTCTGTTTCATGGTTGCCTTTCACCTGCCTCCAGCCGCAGACCTGGTTTGCAACCTGGTCATGTGCCCTGGCTGGGGAATCGAACCTGCGACCTTTGGGTTCGCAGGCTGGCGCCCTATCCACTGTGCTATCAGCCAGGCCTATTTATTATTTTTAGAGAGAGTGGAAGGGAGAGAGGGAGAGAGACATCAATGTATGATTGCCTTTCACTTGCTTCCAGATACAGACCTGGCTGGAGACCTGGCTTGCTACTTGGTTTTGTGTCCTGTCTGGGCAATCAAACCAGCCTACAGTTCAATTTAATTCTAACACTTTTTACCTGAAGATAGTGTCAGATCTCACAGGTTGAGGGGGCAGCCCTACAAGGCTGTCCCCTTCCTGGAAGTCCGGGCTGTCATCTGAGCTTCTGACTGATTGGCTATAGATTAGAGGTTTCCACCACCCCCTCTTTAGGTTTGATTTCTTTGCTAGGGTAGCTTACAAAACTCAGGAGACCAGTTTACCCACCGGATTACCAGTTTACTACAGAAGGATGTTACTCAGGCCAGCAAGATAAAGAGATGAGCAGGGCAAGGTGTGGGGGAGGCGTGGAAAGCTTGCTTGCTCTCTGAGCAGTTTATTATTCTCTTCAGTCCAGTCTGGAAGCTCCATGAAGCCTGTCCTTCTAAGTGTTTGTGGAGGCTTCATTACAAAGGCATCATTGATTACATTATTGGCTATTTTTAATTGAACTTAATCTCTAGCTCCTCTCTTCCTCTCTTCCCTGGAGGCCTGGGTGTGGGACTTAAAATTCCAACACTTTTAATCACATGATTGTTTCTTTCAGTGACCAGGCCTGTTCTTAGGTCACCTAGGAGCTTTCCAAAAGTCACCTCATTAACATAACAAAAGACACTGATCACTCCCACCATTTAGGAAATTCCAAGGATTTTAGGAGCTCTCTGTGCCAGAAATGGGGATGAAGATCCAATATAGATTTCTTAGTATAAATCACAATATCAGCGAGGGAGAAATACCTTGGCTTCTTCCTCCAGTCTCTCTCATCAGTGCCTCCTTTTGACTGAATATAGCAAGAAGTCAGTTGGCAAGGAGAAATGAGAAACAGTTTGTACGGATGAGCTCCAGCAATACAGCAGAACAGGCAACTATTAAGGAAATGGATCTGAGAGTCAAGAAGCAAATATGTCCAGCTTAGACACTTTGAGCTACAAATGCCAGAAGAGCCAACTGAGAATGGCTTAAACTAGAAGCGTTTAACAGGAGGTAGGGCAGTTCCAGTGCTGATTCATAAATTACATGGCTCAACTGCATCAAGGACCTACATTTCCATCTTTTAGCTCTGCCATCTTCTATACATTGGCAGACTGTTTACCTGGTTTCATGATGGTTGCAGAGTTCCAGGTAGCACAGATAGACGGGAAAACATCTGGACATAACACAGATTTGTTTCTTCTTATCTTTTTTCTTTTTTTTTTTGGTCAGAATTTCCCTCACAAACTCCCTAGTCATTATTGACTGCATGGCCACGCCTAAATCACTGGCAAGAAATGGAAATGAGCCATCCAGATGGGCCTAACTCAATTACGGTTTCTCCCCTTGAGCTGGGAATGAATATTATCTCTTAAAGCACATAGCTGGGAGGAGAGAAGTTACCTGGACATGATTTGTCAGAGTGGGGGATGGAAGTGGGTTTATGAATGTTGATAAGAACAAGGGGCCTGTTACAGTTTTCCTTTCTTATTCTTATTCACCTGACTTCCTTCTCAGCCTGAGGCATCCATTTATCTGTTCGTGTTGGGTGGGGTGAGGCGGGGAAAAGAGGAAATCCGGATTGCTTCAACAGAAATGAAAAGAATGTCGCTTTTTTTTTTTTTTTTAAAAGAACATTTCCAAAACAGGCTTGAATTGTTCAATTATATACATTCAGTGAATAGGTTTATTTATGCACAGAGACAAAAGTAATGTTTAAACCATCTAATAACTCCCTGGCTGGTGGCAGACTGGATAAGGTGACAGCCTATGAACCCAAAGGTTGCTGGTTCAATTTCCAGCCAGGGCACATAACCAGGTTGCAAGCCAGGTCTCCAGGCATGTGCATAGCTGGAGGCAGGTGAAAGACAACCATACATTGATGTCTCCCTCCCTCTCTGCCTTTCTCCCTTCCCCCTCTCTAAAAATAATAAATAAAATATTTTTTAAAAATCCTACCCTTTCTAAAATAAATAAAAATATATATATATCTAATAACTGTAACCAACAACTGGCTATTTAGGATGGACTACTGGCCAATCAGAAAAGACAAGGCTGAAAAAGGACTAGCAGAGCAGTCCCGCAAACCAGCTGAATGCTAACACTGCACCTGGTACCAATTTGAAAGGATACTGAAGGACCTCAGCTCCCCAGTTCAGTTCTTCAAAGGCAACCGGTTTTACTAGAAAAACAAGCTTTTCTTGTTCTGCAGTGAAGACAAAGAAAGCCAGGCTCGGGAACAGAAGAAACTGAGTTTCTAAATTCAATTATTTATCTCTTCAGGGTGCTAACTACCTGGCTTGGTGGATTTGATTAGAGAATTTGCCTATGGGAGGTTCCAATAGTCAGTGGCAAGGGTTTAGTCCATTCTTTCCAGTTGGAAGGAATGGGGTTGAAAAAAAAGAGTAGGGGAAAGGTCTGGTGGGTTGAGGGGAGCGCTGAGGAATAGGGAGATGGACGCTTGTGGCCTTTACAGACATTGCAGAACCAACATAAGGGTCAATGCTTCATGTAAATTCAGTGACATACGATGTTTAGGCAGAATAATTCTCCCTCCCACAATGGAGGCAAGGGTCCAAAGGGATGCCAAAAACAGACCTGTGTTGAGAGTGTGAGGCCCTAATAAGGCACAAGCCATGTTGATAGAGATCCAGAGGGTCCTAAAATGGTTGTGAGGCTAAACAACCCGGGCACACCAGAGCCTTGAGCCAGCTGATGGAGCAGTCTCCATGAGTAGATACCAGCAGAATGCCCAGGGCTCCCAGGAGCAGCCAAAAGTAGCCCCACTGCAGAAAAGTCTAGCAAGAATTCAAAGATCTTGCAGATCTCAGGACCCAGATTCTGCAGTAGTGCCTCATGCTCATGTTAGCTAACCCTTGTCCTCCCTCCTATCCTCCAGAACGTCATTTGGATGGGAGCAGACTAAAATGGCTTATTAAGTGATTGAGTGCTTTAACCTAAATTTAAAGGAACTATTTAAATTACTGCAACTAAGTTTATCAAATTGGTCCAACCTTTAGGGTTTTTCTCCTGCTGGCTAGAGGCTGAGTAATTTTACTTACATGGCTGAATGTATTTTGAGTAAGTCTAATATTGCCATTAAAATATCAAGTAGTTTTTCATATAAATTGCTGCCAAGACAGAAGATTGTGCCATTTGGCAATTATGTTTATTTTTCTAAGCTTAACTCTTAGAAGATAACTAGTATTTCCTTATATCCACATTGCTGATGGTTTTCCACGTATTGACTATGCTTACAAGTATGCCAAATGACTTGTTAGAATTCATGAAAAAGTAACACAAACATGTTTTTGTTTTCTTTTAAAAAGATTTTATTATTTTTAGAGAGAGGGGAAGGGAGAGAGGCAGAGAGGGAGAGGGACATCAATGTATATGGTTGCCTTTTACCTGCCTCCAGCTATGGACCTGGGCTGGAGACCTGACTTGCAACCTGGTTATGTGCCCTGGCTGGGGAGCTGAATGAACCAGCAACCTTTGGGTTCACAGGCCAGCGCCTTATCCACTGTGCCACCAGCCAGAACCACAAACATGTTTTGATGAGAGCATTAGTAAGGCTGCCAATACAGAGAAGGAATAAAGTAAATAAAAGGAAAGTTACAAAATGAATATTCCGGTTAGGGGTTCCCAGTGAGTAAAGGGAAACACTCTGCCAGGTAGAAAATATACTTTACTTCCTAAAACATGGTCAAAACGAGCAGATTGGAAACATTAAAAAGTGAAATCTAGACCACCAACTTACACTATACACCAGAATAAACTCAAGATGGATAAAGGATTTAAATATAAGCAGTGACACCATAAAGGTCCTGGAGAAAAATATAGGCAGTAAACTTTTTGATATCCTACACCGAATTGTGTTTACTGATACTTCACCAAGGGCAAAGGAAATAAAAGAACAAATCAACAAACAGGACTGTATCAAATTGAAAAGTTTCTGTTCAGCTAAAGAAAACACCAGCAAAATTCAAAGGGAACCAACTGTATGGGAAAACATAGTTGCCAATGATACCTCAGACAAGGGTTTGATCTCCAAAATATATAAAGAACTAATGTGACTCAACACCAGGCAGGCAGACAGCCCAATTAAAAAATGGGCAAAGGACCTGAGCAGACAACTCTCTGAGGAAGATATACAAAGGGCCCAGAGGCATATGAAAGAATGCTCAACATCACTAGTCATCAGAGAGATGCAAATTAAAACCACAATAAGATACCACCTCACACCTGTCAGAATGGCAATCATCAACAAATCAACAAACAACAAGTGTTGGCGAGGATGTGGGGCAAAGGGAACCCTCATACACTGTTGGTGGGAATGCAGGCTGGTGCAGCCACTGTGAAAAACAGTATGGAGTTTCCTCAAAAAACTAAAAATGGAACTGCCTTTTGATCCAGCGATTCCACTACTTGGACTATACCCAAAGAATCCTGAAACACCAACTCATAAGAACCTATGTACCCCTATGTTCATAGCAGCACTATTTATAATAGCCAAGTGCTGGAAACAGCCTAAGTGCCCATGAGTGGATGATTGGATCCAAAAACTGTGGTACATTTACACAATGGAATACTACATAGCAGAAAGAAAGAAGGAACTCCTAACCTTTGCAACAACATGGATGGAACTAGAAAGTATTATGCTTAGTGAAATAAGCCAGTCAGTGAAGGACAAATACCATATGATCTCACCCATTACAGGACAATAATGCACAAAACTAACAATAAGCAAAACAGAACCAGATATAGGAATACAGTGAATAGGCCTTCAGTGGGCAGGGGGAGGGGGTGTTGGGTAGAGGGGGGAGGAAGAGGCAAGGAAGGGGAGCAGTTTAGACAAGAACCTAGTATGGAAGAACCATGGACATGGACAACAGGAGGGATTGACTTTGCGGGAGAATGGGTGGGTGGGGATGGGGACAGAGGGGAGCAAAAGGGGATGAATGTAATAAGACAACAATAAAATTAAAAAAAGTGATACAACAACAATAAAATTTTTTTAAAAAAGTGAAATCTAGACTCCAAAACCACTTTAATAAATGAATTTGAAAAGCACCCAGGCTGGTGCAGTTAGCTGCCCTTCCTATCAAGCGCTCTTCCTCCTCCTAGGAAACCTGAAGCCAAAATGAACTGTCCTTATTTACTTCCACTTTTTGTTAGGGAGGAAGGAGGAGGAGGAAGAACAGACATACAAACTGTGGTTTGGTAGAGACAAATTCAGTGAATACTATTCCTAGAATTTTAAGATACGCATTTAAGACCCATTTCCTCTGTTCAGTTTTCTCTAACTCCACACAAATCCAATCATTCCACTTCCCACCCTCAAGATAGTCACTGTTAATGAAAAATTTAAAACTTTGGCAAATGCCCATTTTTCTTGTCCTTGAATTTTAATAGACATTCAAGAGTGTAAACTAACTTGGAGTAAAGCTGATAAGATCTGCTTAGCATCTAACATAGTGCCAAGGGCAATGTTGGAGAATAAATGAAAGAAAGGAATGAACTACTTCCTTCAATGGCTTCTATTCATGATTTAGTAACACAGCATGGTATAAGGAAACCTCCTCTTTCCTCCCTCCCACCCCTTCTCTGAAGTTAACTGAAACTGTTTTATGATTCTCTTTCCTCTTTCGCGTGGTTGTGATTCTGTTTTAGATTTATCAGTTAGGTGGCTATATCAATAAATTAAAGGTTCATTGCAAAGAAAAGAAAAAAACAAGGAAAACCCAGCCCTGGCTGGTGTGGCTGTCGGTCTCCCGGTGGATTCTGACACAGGACAACATGCTTGGCTTGCAGTTTGATGGGTAAGGCAACCCAATCATTCTCTCTCACGCCTGTTTCTCTCCCTCTCTTCCTCCCGCCTTCCCCGCTTTCTAAAAGTCAAAAAAAAGTCAAAAAAAATAGTATTTGGTGAATAACCTTGGTGAAATGTCTTGACCCATGCTTCTGCCTAATTTTTCTTCAAAGCTATCAAAAACCGCAACTAAACCAGCTGCGGGTGTACGACAACATCTGTACGTGTGGCCAGTTACATTTAAGGGCGAAAACGAAGCCTCTTCCAGGGAGCCCCCGCCCCCGCCATTAAAATCCGGAAACAGATTATCACTTGCTTCATAACTTGACACCATCAACACATTAAGACAAGGACAAGCAGTAAGGGCCAAATCTCCAACTTTCGATTAAAAATTCCTAAAAACCAATATAACGGATAGGAGTTGCGAGAGAAACGAGGACGCCGCTGCGCCGGACGGCCGGGCGGGGGGCGATACAGGTGGGCACCCAGCTGCTTACGTCACAACCTCCTGAAGGCACGCGCGCCGTTGCCATGGAGGCTGCCCTCCCCCCTGCCTCCGCCCGCGCTCGTCGCCCTCTCGGGTTCGGTGACCTGCCCCGCAGGCCACAGGCAGCGCAATGCCACCGGAGAGCTGCGGGAGGGGGCGGTGGGATCCCGGCGCACCGTGAGCCTCGGGCCGGGCCCCGTTTCGGGCCGATGAGCACGGCGCATGGTGCCGGCCATTCCCCTCCTGGCCTCGGCAGAGAAGGGGGCAGCGGCGGGACAGGCCGGAGGCCGGCGCAGGGCGACCTCTCTTTCCACCACGTGCGGGGAGACAGCTCCTTCAGCCACGCCACTGCGGGGCTCCCACGTGAGTTCTGCGCCGGGCTAGAGGCCGAGAGGGGTGGGGCGGGAAGCCGCGGGAGAGTGGGCGGCGGCGGACAGCACAGGCCCGCGGGCTGGAGACTCGGGGTGGGGAAAGGGAGCCGCAGAGCGCCGGGAGGGGAAGCCCGGAGCGGGGAAGAGGCTCGGGGTGGAGCCGAGGCCGCGTCCCAGGGCACCCGTCCCGGAGTAGCCGCGGGTGGGAAGCCGCAGCCTGCGGGCGCCCCTCCTGGGCGAGGGGCGCGACTCCGTGCCTCTCCAACCCGGTAGAAGTGAAAGCGAAACCAATCGCTGTTTTGTGTCCCCCCCCCCCCCCCCATCTCGGCCTCCCGCCAGGCATCGCTTCCCATCCTCCCCCAGGCGGCAGCGGCAGGCCTGGGGGCGGAGCCTCGCCTGCGGCCATAGAGTCTGTGCGTTCGGCTCCGCCCCGCCCCGCCCCGCCCTCGCCCCGCCCCCTTCCTGGCGCGAGCCTCCTCCTCACTGGGCTCCCCTCCCCCTCTGGGTTCGCGCAGGGAGTCGGGCCCGGGCCGCCTCTGCCACCTCGGCCGCTGCCGCCGCCTTGATTCCGCACACCCGCCATGGCCGAGGACCTCTCCGCCGCCACCTCTTACACCGAAGATGACTTCTACTGCCCGGTCTGTCAGGAGGTGCTCAAAACGCCGGTGCGGACCGCGGCCTGTCAGCACGTGTGAGTGGACGCCCCCTCCTCTGCACGGTGCCGGGGGACCTTTAGGCCCGGCAGGCGGCCCTGGCCCCTCGGCGGCGTCCTGACAGGCGCGGAGCTCGCCGCCGCCTTTCCGGGGCGCCGCTCTGCGCGGAGGCCCCTCCGCGATCCCTGAGGGCCGGTTCGCCGGCCTCCGAGCCCGAGCCGGAGCCGCGGGTGCCGGGGTCTCGGCCGTCCGGGCGCCCCGGGCAGTGCCCGCATCCTTCCGGGTGGCCCCGCGGCCCCTCTCCTCGCCGCTCCTTCGGGCCCGGGAGGGATGGCAGGGAACGTGGAGCCTGGCTGTGTCCTGGCGACGCGGGGGAGGGCTGCGTGTCGCGGCCGAGCCCTCCGAGGTGCCGGCGCTCAGGGTCTGCCTTCCCGTCCTTGAGCATCTCGGGGGGGCCGGCGAGCCCTCGCCTGGCTTCCCAGCCCGGCTGCCCGGGCCCCCTGCGGAGTGCGCGGGTGTCGCTCCAATGTCGGACCGGCACAACGATCCGGAGGGGCGTCCCTTCCCTCAGGGTCGCGGTGACAGGATTTCCGCGGATTGAAGCGGGGGTTCGCCTTTGTCTTACCCGGTGCTCCGACGCGGTGCAGACGCGGGCGGGGGAGGACGGGCTCTGTCGCGGGCCCGGGAGCCGCAGCCGCGCGCGAGGGGGCGATCGGCGGGGTGTCATGCGGTTGGATTTGGCGGCGGAGGGACGACTTGGACGGTGTCGCCCGCTGCAGTGTCCGCGAGGGTCGGAGGGAGCCCTGCTCTGGGAAAGGCACTTTGACAAGCTGGCAGCTGATCAGAGCGCCGGGGCAGCTTTTTAAGTAAACATACCAAGGCCCAGGCTGCGCTCCAAACTTACAAAATAATTTCTGGCAGGTGAGGCCTGGAAATCTTTATTTCAAAGGGATACGCGCAGGCTTAAAAGTTGTGTGTGCTTGAGTCGGACGAGTTTCTAAATACATCACCCCCCGCCCGCTTTTTTATCCTCGAGAGGGAGGTTCTGGAGTTTGGGGAAGAATGGATTGAATGTTGGGTTAATCAGAAACTTCATCACAACCGTGTCTTGGTCCCCACCATTCTCACTGCGACCTTCAGTATTAGCTGTACTGCCACCGGGGTGGTTGTGGGAGCCGAGTATGTGGCTTTTCATGACAGAAGTTACGCCGTTTATGTTTCTGTGGTTTGAAGCACATGAATGACAGTGTGAAATTCCTTTATTATTTGGAGCAACAAATGCTGATTGTTGGAAAAATATTTTGAAGGTCTAGGGCACAATGTATGTTTTTCAGCCTTTAATCTGTCAGTATTCATGATCATAAATTGATGCCTTTCCTGTGCTTGTGGTAGCCGTGGGTGGAAGGAAGGAATGAAGGGCAAAGTGAGAGGAAGGAGTTTTCTGGAGTCAGTTCAGCTCCCCACTGGGTCATTGACCCCATGGGACTCCGTGCAATCACTGGTCCTCAGAAGCCCAAGCACTTTGCTCAGGTCCACTGTGCTATGGGACATTTGAAATCAGACTGAAATTTGTCTTGACGACAAAGTGATGGAAAAGAGACAGGAGACGACTGTTGAGGACCTTTCTCAGATCAACTCATGGGGCTTGAATGGGATCAGAGAAGAGTGGAAGCGAAATGGAATACAGAGCAGTTTTGTTGCCGAGAGGAATGAACACTGCTCTGACACCCTCCTCCATCTCCTCCCCAACCTTAGGTTCCCCTGGACAGGGGATTAAAGAAAGCAGAGAGGGGTGAAGCTTCATTTGGGAGGGCTGGAAATGTGGAGCAGGGCCCGATTGACTGGAAGAGTGTGGTGGGAAAATTGACTCATTTTAAATAATCTAAGTTTACAGTGTCATTTGCTCATTTCCCAAAGGACAAACCTGCGCCTTTAAACAAATTTGTATTTAGTTACAAAGTCAGTTTTTGATTGCTGGGTAGTGAGTGATGAGGTGACAGCACTTTGGGTCATTGTGGCACTGTGGGTCTGTTAGAAAATAAAGATTTTTAAAAAAAGATTATTTTAGAAGGAGAGGAAGGGAGGGAGAAAGAGGGAGAGAAATCAGTCTTTAAATATAGGGGGGATTTTCCTGATGAAGTAATTGTATTCAGGGTTTGTTGGGTAATAATACCCAGATTAAGTTTATAGCATGTGGAGAGGCAAATAGGGATTACAGAGAATGACTATACCTGGACTACAAAGTTTGGCTGAAACCAAAGGATGAGTGTAGTGGAGATAGAGCTTAGAGATATTGTCAGCAACTTGCCGTGTAAACCAAAATTTTTCCTGAAAGCCATGGAGACCAAATAAATACTTTTTGAGGAGTAGCATGGTCATGTTTCAGTTTTAGAAAGTTCACTTTGGCAGTGGGGTCCAGCTTAGTGGTGGTGAGGCTAGTGAAGGGGCCGGCCTTTGCAGCATCAGAGAAATGATTGGAACCTGAACCAAGGCGATGATACTGGGACTGGAGAGAAGAGATTTCTGACATTTTAAGAATATTGTGTAAGATTTGATGATTGTACATTCATTGGTTAGTTGTGTGTATGTAGGTCTAGAATTACGTGAATCTAAAACTGTGAGTATGGACATAGCCATAGAAAGAGGTATTTAAATTGAAAGGTAGCAGGGCCTAGATAGAACAAAGTGCTGGGGAAGACATTTTTAAATATGGAATGAAGAAAAGTGCAGCCTGAGAAGGAATGAACAGGATGGGAAGGAAACCCAGGATGGCATGTGACAGTGGAAACAGAAATAATTGTAAGGAGACCTTTTGTCAGCAGTGACAGATGCTTAGGTCAGATGTACTGTTTTGAAAAGCATGTAAAGTTGCATTAAGATTATTAAAGTTGAGCCCTGGCTAGTGTGGCTCAGTGGATTGAATGTCTCCCTGTCTGAATTGAAAGGTCCCTGGTTCAATTACCATTCAGGGCACATGCCAGGGTTATGGGCCAGGGCCCCAGCTGGGGGCGTGCGGGGGTCAACCACTCGATGTTTCTTTCTATACTTCCCTCTCCCCTCTTTCTAAAAATAAATAAAATCTTTAAAAAGAATATTAAAGCTGAGCAGGTATTCAAAGTCAGTTTTCACTGGCTGATGTAGCTCAGTGGATTGAGTGCCAGCCTTCAAACCAAATGGTCATCAGTTTGATCCCTAATCAGGGTACATGCCTGGTGTTGTAGGCCAGGTCCCCATTTGGGGGCACTGGAGAGGCACCCATTGATGTTACTCTCCCTCTCTTTCTATCTCTCTTCCCCTCTCTATAAAAATGAAAAATAAATAAACCTTAAAAACATTTTTTTCTGCCCTGGCTGGTGGCACAGTGGATAAGGCGCCAGCCTGTAAACCCAAAGGTTGCTGGTTTGATTCCCAGCCAGGGCATGTAACCAGGTTGCAAGCCAGGTCCGTAGCTGGAAGCAGGTGAAAAGCAACCATGCATTGTTGTCTCTCTCCCTCTCTCCCTTCTTCTCTCTAAAAATAATAAAATCTTTAAAAAAAAAAAGTTTTCAGAAGAAGCACAGACTGGCATGGTAGTGAGGTATTTATCTATTGGTGTTGTCCTTTGTAATCTTCAAAGGTTCTTTGAGCCAAACCTTTCTTCCCTTTTGTCAGTGGTCAAGGAAATAAATAACTTGTGTGTTTGTTGTTAGAAGTTTCTTGCCAGACTCTTAAAAATGGAAATCTAATCTGTTTGCTTTCAGGCATCTCTTATAAAGAGGTACCTTTTAAAATAAGCTAAAGTTAATCAGTTTCCACTTCCATATTTACATGATTCTGTTAACCTGCCTTGGAATATCCAGTCCCTGAATTTTCAGTTCATAGTTTTTCTAACTTTAACAACTTTATTGATATCTTGTTATTTGAGCATATATACTTTTTAAAGTCTTTCTGCAGATCTGTCATAATTATGAAAGCTTAGCTTATATGGGTTCTTGCTGATTTCATAAAGGGCTCCTCAAAATCATCTTTCCCCTTAAAGTTTGTAAGACTATGACATAACTTTAAAAAGCTATGCTATTTTATTATGTAACAGAAAATTGACTTAATTTTAATGAACAGATGGATGTAGTTAGCAACATGAGTTAACTCTTGTTTGCATTTGCATTAGCTTTTGTATAAAATTGCTGGTCAAATATGTGTTAAGTCCAACACATTGGTCCAACAAGACCAACGTTAAAAACCTTACTTAAAAACAAAAAATTTTAAGTTGTTTTAGGTAATAATATTGATTATAGACTAGGAGGATAAAAGGTGCATGGGTGGATGGGAAAGTTGTTTTACTTTCTCAGTGTCTGTTGATTATCCTTTTGTTAGAAGAAAATGGGTAAGAAAAGAAATTCATCTAGCATCTGCAGTTTAAAGTTGAAAGAAGCTTAAAGATAACCTTTTAAAATTGTTTCAGAGTAATGTCCTATCCCTAAAGACACAGGATCCTTTGATGTGTGAAAATAGTTTTAGTAATCTTGATATGTACTTTCTTTCCTCCTCCTCCTATACTTTGTTTTGAAATAAGCTTTGTTTAGCAGATTCAAATAGTCTAGTCAAGGGGAAAAGAGGAGTAAGCAGTTCTGCAGGCATGTGTTTGATTATGCATCCAGTTGGAGATAAGAAGACCTGAATAACTTTCCTTTGTACCTCTTATCACAGCTTATAATCAGTGTTTTTGGGATCAGATGATTTGACTACGGTCATTCTTACCTGCTAGGTTGTAACCTCTATAAAGGCAGTATACCAGGTTCTACTTGCACTTACCTGAGCCTACCGTATGCATTCAGTATTTTTTAAGATTTTATTTATTGTTTTTCAGAGAGAGGGGAAGAGAGAGAGGCAGAGAGGTAGATAAACATTAATGTATGGTTGCCTTTCACCTGCCTCCAGCTACAGACTTGGCTGGAGACCTGGTTACGTGCCCTGGCTAGGAATCGAACCAGTGACTTTTGGGTTCACAGGCCAGCGCCTTATCCACTGTAGCAAGTGCCAGGGCTATGCACTCATTCAGTATTGAGTAAAGAAATGAATGGGTTTGTGTTGAGAGAGCACAGATTATAGCTATATTACTTTGTCAAGTCATTTAATTCCTTTTACCCTGTTTTGTTGTCCATAAACCAGGGATAGAAAACATGTTACCTGTTTCACATTGTTGTTGCAAGGAACAAAATGAGGTAATGTTTGTTCATAATACATATGTGTGTTTTACAGTATTCAAAATCCATAGTAATATAAAATTATGTCATTAGTTTAATAACTATAGCACCTCTCACAAAACTAGATTTTTATTTTTTATTTTTTTGACATACAACATTGGCATTTATTTATTGCTTGTAAGTCTGCAGATCAGCTGTGGTTTGACCAGTGTAGGCGGCTCCTTGGTTTGGCTCCAGTCTGCAGGTTCCTTTCAGGCCTGCTTCACATGTCTGTAATTCTTTTAGAGTCAGAAATGCAAGAAGCAAGCCCAAGTGCACAGGCATTTTTTTCAGCCTCTGCTCATTTTCACCCATTGAAACAGGTCACATGGCCATGCCCAGCAGCAATCCCTGGGGAAGTGTGTTAATTACCCTGATGGGAGGGGTTGAGAGTGACTTCTTGCTGAACAAAGTTCAAATTAGCATTCTAAGTGACTTCACACAGCCTTTTCCTAACTCCTGCTTGGTAAATGTTATCCTGTGGTGTCTGGCAGTCTCAGTATAGTTGTCCTTGAATAAATTCCAAGATTCCCAGTGGACTCACATATACACGTACAATGTTTTTTCTTATATATACTTCTACGCATATCTATGATAAAGTTTATAAATTAGGCACAGTAAGAGATTAACAACAATAACTAGTATACTGTAATAAAAGTATGTGAATGACTTTGGGGCCATAAGTAGTAGGGTTACTTGCCCTGGCTGGTAACATGCCTGGGTTATGGGCCAGGTCCCCACTTAGAGGGTGGGAGAGGCGATGGATGTATCTCTCACATATTGATGTTTCTCTCCCTCTCTTTCTTCTTTCCTCTTTCTCTAAAAGTAAATACATCTAAAATAAATAAATAAAGAAGGGTTACTTGAACACAAGTGTTGCCATACTGAGACAGTTGATCTGGTCACTAAGGTGCTTACTAAGTGATTAATAGGCAGGGAACATATACACCAAAAGCTAGATTATTATTGTAAATTGAAAGGCATCTATTTCAATTTCTTTTGGTCCAGATATTTAGTATCAAAGGAGTTATGGTGAATGGAGAATATTGTAATTCATAATTATAAAGCTATAAAGGGAATAATATGACTATCCTATAATCTGTTATATATCCTTCCATTGACATGCATATAAACAAGGTTGCAAATATTATTTTGTTTTCCACATAAAGAGCAGTATACTGTATGCATTCTTTTGTACCTTGTTATTTTCATGTTACTGTCTTGGAGATCATTCTGTGTCAGCACATAGAGGACCTGCTTTTTTTGCTTGTAGAGTTTTTGTTCATTCATTCAACCAACATTTCCTGTCCGTTATGAATAAACATTATGGGCTGTTTTAACCCATGGATATTTTTGGCAGGATCAAATGTCAAGGACCATTTGGCATGGGGCAAATATGCTCATGGACATTTTTGATAGGACCAAATTTCAAGGACCTTTTTGTGTGAGCCGAAGGTCTCCATGGATGTTTTAGAAAGGACCAAATGTCTGCTAATCATTGTGTACTAATATTAACATAAATAATAGGGCTGTAGTGTTCAACAAGTGAGATAAAATTCCCTGACCTCATGGAACATAATATAGTGTCCTTTAAGTATTCCATTGTTTGATGTATCACTGTTTATCCAGTCTCCCAATATTGATGAGCATTTAGTTTTTTCCTAATTTTTTGTTGTTACAATATGCCTCAACAATGAAACTTGCATAAATACCATTTCACATGTGGGAGTTTTCCCTGTGAGATAAATTTTCATGAGTTGAATTGCTGGCTACATGGATAAAACACAGGGGGATTTGTCCACTGTGTTATGCAGGGACGATCACAGCCTTAGTGAAATGTTTTGTACATGGGAGGTGCTAATGGTTCTGATTTGAGGACTCTGGATTATATTCTTTGGGTTAAGAGATTTTATAGGTTTGGATTGGATTAAGGCAAATTGGCATTCATTTTTAAAAATTATTATTATTTTTTTAGAGAAAGGAAAAGGGAGGGAGAAAGAGAGGGAAGGAAACATCAGTGTGTGAGGGATATATTGATTGGTTGCCTCTAGTCCACTCCCAGCTCAGGTACAGGCATGTGTCCTGACTGGGAATCGAACTGGCAACTTTTTGATTCACAGGCCTGGCACTAAGTCCACTGAACCACACCAGCCAGGGCTCATAATTTTAACAAATGTTAATGCCTGTTAGATGCCCAACTTTGTGCTGGGCATAGTGTTGAAGTGATAGTAAGATAAACCCTGTTTTCTTGGAGCTGGTGGTGTTGAGTCTCATTTTCTTTCTTTCTTTTTTTTTAAAAAATTTTATTGTTGTATTACATCCATCTCTTTTTTGCTCCCCTCTGTCCCCCTCCCCACCCACCCTTTCCCCCCAAAGTCAATCCCACCTGTTGTCCATGTCCATGGTTCCTTTATACTAGGTTCTTGTCTAAGCTGCTCCCCTTCTTTGCCTCTGCCTTCCCCCTCCCCCCAACCCCTTTCCCCCTGACCACTGCAGGCCTGTTCCTTGTATTCATAC
>PVIW01001094.1:128992-341969 GCA_004026585.1 Noctilio leporinus | reverse complement strand
TCCTGTAATGGGTGAGATCATATGATATTTGTCCTTCACTGACTGGCTTATTTCACTAAGCATAATACTCTCCAGTTCCAGCCATGTTGTTGCAAAGGGTACAAGTTCCTTCTTTCTTTCTGCTATATAGAATTCCATTGTGTAAATGTACCAAAGTTTTTTGATCCAATCATCCACTGATGGGCACTTAGGCTGTTTCTAGCACTTGGCTATTGTAAATAGTGCTGCTATGAACATAGGTGTGCATAGGTTCTTATGAATTGGTGTTTCAGGATTCTTTGCAAATTAAAACCATGAGATACCACTTCACACCTATCAGAATGGCCATCATTAACAAATCAACAAACAAGTGTCGATGAGAATGTGGAGAAAAGAGAATCCTAGTGCATTGCTGGTGGGAATGCAGACTGGTGCAGCCACTATGGAAAACAGTATGGAATTTCCTCAAAAAAACTAAAAATAAAACTGCCTTTTGACCCAGTGATTCCACTGCTATGTCTTACCCAAAGGACATTGAAACACCATTTCAGAAGAACCTATGCATGCCTATGTTCATTGCAGCACTATTCACAACAGCCAAGTGCTGGATATAGCCTAAGTGCCCATCAGTGGATGCTCAAAAAAATGTGGTACATTTACACAATGAAATACTACACAGCAGAAAGAAAGGAGGAACTCCTACCTTTTGCAATAGCATGGTTGGAAGTGGAGTGTATTGCGCTTAGTGAAATAAGCCAGGCAGCAAAAGACAAATACCATATGATCTCACCTAAAGAAAAAAACTAATGAACAACAGATGAACAGAATTGAACCAGAGACATGGAAATAAGGAGCAGAATGACAGTGACCAGAGGGGTGGTGGGAAGGGAAATAGGGGAAAGATGGGGAAGGGTTTAGTCAAGGAACTAATATGAATGACTCATGGACATGGACAACAAGGTTGGGATTGACTCTGGGAGAGGGGATGGGGTAGGTGGGGCAGGGGAGAGCAATGGAGGAAAAAATTTAAACAACTAATATAACAACAATAAATTAATTTAAAAAAGCAAAAAAAAAGTTGGAAATTCTATTTGTTTTAAAAAACCTCATTTTGGTCAATAACAAGGCAGTTTTAAGAATGAACTGACTCATAAAATAAGGCATTGTTTTTTGTATTTTAAACCATCAGGTATAATTCAATTTGCATAAAATAATTTTTGGCTGATTTGAGCTTACTTATTTTATATGTAAGCTGAATATTCACTATCATATTAATTTTTCCTAAACGCACTCCATAAACAAAAGGAAAAATGCAGTCAATGAGAATTGACTGTGGTGAAGGGGGCATCTTTCCATCATTAGCTAAAAATAACTGAGTCATGTAATACCACTAATCAAGTCAAAGGAGAAAAACATCCTAAGCACCATTCTCATTTTGTCTTGGTAATTGGTTTTCTTTCTTCCTACTTTTGGAATTAGAGAAGACTTAACAGTGCAAGTAAAAATGCACACAGAGCAAATGAGAACTTGACAGACCCACAAAATTAACATCAGCTCTCTTCAGATTTGTTAATGACCAACTTGCTCATAATGTCTCTGACTCTAAGAAATCAAATTCACTGGCAGGTCACTTACAGTTTGTGTTTGTTACCAATTAAATATACGTATTTGACTCACTTTTCTTCCTTACATTTTATATTTTATACAGGCCTGAAAGATTTATGTTGGATAGCACATGTTGAAATAAAAATTGCCTTTCATTGGATTAGCCTTTAAGAAACTAGAGAATCTTTAAATGAGGGTAAAGCTATGTCCTTCCTTAACACCCTGCTCTGTTACTTCTTTTCAAGCCGTCATGCACTAAGTATTTCATAATGGATGTCAGTAGACCCCTTTATTGATGAATCACCCACCAAAGGAAAAGTTCTTATCTCAGGGCAGTGGAGCGGAAATGTCTTTGTACAAGGAATCCAGTCAATTCCCTTGGCTCTAGTGTAAAACCATCTCTCAATTACTCCTGAAAGCTAGCAGTCAACCTTTTACCTATGAATCAGCACAGGAAATAACACAATTCTCTCAAATATTTCTCCTCTTTCACTTTTTGAATTTAATCCCTTTATTATTATTATTATTGTGCTTTTACCATCACATATAATATGAAAGTCATACTTTCTTTGGAGAAAATGTGAAAATAAAGAAAAATAGGGAGAGTATATTCTACCATCCAAAGATGAAACAGTGTTAATATTTTTGATATCTATATTTTGCAAGATTTATTTCTATGAAAACACATGCTTGGCAAATTTGATAATTTTCTCTGAAATTTGGATGTATACTCTGGTTGAATAATTTATTATCATGAAATAGTACATTATTGATACTTTCTCCTTAAATGTGATATTAATATCTTTCATAATGTGCCTGATGACTTTTATCAGAACTTTTGCTTACATCACATAATTATTATAAACAATATTGCAGGAAATATCATTTTGGCTGCAATTTGTGGATGTCTCAAATTACTACCTGAAGTAAATTTTATAGAAATTCAATTGTTATGCCAAATGGTATACACTTAAATATTGATGAAGGCTACAAAATTGTCTTTAAAAATGTTGATACTGTCCTGGCTGGTGTGGCTCAGTGGATTGAGCACCGGCCTGCAAAGCAAAGAGCAGCCAGTTCCATTTCTAGTCAGGGCACATGCCTGGGCTGTGGGCCAGGTCCCCAGTAGGAGTTGGAGGTGTTGCAAGAGGTAACTACCCATTGATGTTCCTTTCCCTCTTTTTCACCCTCCCTTGCCCTCTTTCTGAAAATAAATGAAATCTTTTTTAAAATGCAGTTATCCAGTTTATGATTTCAACAATAGAATGACAGTGTTTATATTTTCATATAAACACTCTTATCCATGGCATTCACTGCACAGATAGATTTTAAAACTATCTTTGCCTATATAATAGATACAATTTTATCTTATTTTAGTTTTAATGTAGTTGGTAATAAGGCTGAACATATTCCCATTATTAATTACATTTCCTCTTCTTGACACTTTTGATATGGCCTAATCATAGCATTTGCTGTTTTTATTTGATGTGTAAATATTTTACATATTCACCATATTTGTCTCATATATTCATCAAATATTGTCCCTAATTTAAATATTGTGTATAAACTGTGTAAACGATGTTTTTGAGCTATTTTCACTTCTTATAGTCAATGATCACATTTTGTCTTTGTATTTTCTGCTATCGCTTTATATTTAGACCTTTTTCATATCAAGGCTATGCATCTATACATGAATTGGGAATCGTTCACTTTTTTTTTTTTTGTTGTTGTTCCTTCAATAATTTGCTTCATGGGGTAATGACCTCTTCCAAAGAAGATAAAATATTGAAAAATTTAACTGCTTGATTATGACCATATTCATTGAATTCAACTTCTGACAACTTTTTTTAAATTTCCCAATATTATTGGTAGGATTGGAATTCACTTATTTTCAGTCAATTTTCTTTCTCCAGAAAACTATTCATTTTATTGAAAATTTGAAATTTAGTAACATAGCATTGTGCCTAATATATTTTTCTAACTTTGATCATTTTATTTTTGTTTATAAATTTGAATTTTCTGTTCTCTTTTAAAATACAATACAGTGGCTAGTGGTTTGCTTAGATTATAAAATTCTTCAAAAGGTTTTTAAAATCTGGCATGAGTTTCTCCATTTCTTATACTCTTTGGCATAGCTTCCTTGAATAATAGCATTTTAGGTAACAGGAAACATATTTTTCCATTCTTTCAAGTGTTTAACATACTTGCATCTTCAAGTCATAGATGTGTAGTATGTGCTCAGTAATTGCTAATCGAATGGGCCATTGAAAAGTAGAGGTTGGCCTTGACCACTCAGCTGGCTAGGTATCATCTCAAAAAGTAAAAGGTCACCAGTTTGATTCTTGGTCCAGGCACATCTGGTCTGCACCTCTGGTCCCTGATCTAGGTGCATACAATAAGCAACAGATCATTGTTTCTCTCTCACATCAATGTTTCTCTTTGACCCTCCTTTCCCTTCTTTCTAAACATAAATAAATGAAATTTTTGAAAAAAGAAAAGTAGAAGTCAGATTGTGGGAAGGTGGAAACCAAAAGCCAAGTGATATACAAGGCATAGATCTCAGGAAAATGAACAAAGAGGAAAGTGAGCAAATATCATATCCACAAGAATTCCTTCTTTGCCTTGCATCCTACATTATTCAGCTTTCAGCTTAGAGCATACAGATATTCAATTCTAATTTAATGCCTAATTACTGGAAATGCAGAAAAGTATCCTAGGGCTACTTGTGCCAGAGGCTATCTTTCTTATCTTTTTTTGCACCGTCATCATTTTGTTTGGGTTCAAGATACCCACTTTCCCTGAATGCATCATATACATGTTCTCTTTTCTTCCCTTCCAAGCATCTGATGTGTTGCTTGATACGAGTTTTGGGTTGCTTCAAATAATTGTATCTCTTTGAAGAATAGCAGTAAGATCTCTGGGGATCCTTTTCAGACAGATATGATCAGCTTCAATAGAAAGTATAAAATATTTGAATAGAAGTTGATGTTTGAGTAAGTTTGTGAAAGAGAACTTGTAAATCTTTCAGAGTATTTTAAAAATTTACTCGGAAGAGATTAATTTAATTTCATATTCTTCACTGATTCACATAAATTTCCTCTGAACATAACAGGGCCTTTACCAGAAGCATTAGAAAATGTGGCTCTTTTTTTCCCCTTGGCCATGTTTTCTTATCTTGCAGCCTATTAGCCCTATGCAGTGACTAAGGGAGAAAACAAAGGTGCCTTTAATCAATTTCTTTGCTCAAAGCCATCCATCTGAAGTTTCTTACATCTACTACATATGTCAGCAATGCTTCTTATGAGGACTGACAGCTACTTCTGAGACAGCACAAATTTAACCTGAGGACATAGACAGATTTTCCTGATGGCATGGTTGATTTCTAAGAGAATTCTATTTCAGACAAGAACATGATCTTGAGAAATGGTAGAAGAGGTACTGAGATGCAGACTTATTTTACAAACTCTTTAAAATCCTTTTGCATTAAAGTCTGTTTCAAAGCAAGTGACACTTGAGTTTACATGATAGCAGAACTCTTCAAATATTGCCAAAAGCTTTGTAATTAATTCTTACAGACTTAATTTTTTTAGAGTAGCTTTAGGATCATGCAAACTTGAGCATAATGTACAGAGATTTTTCCATATGGCTTTTGTTTCCATATGTGCATGGCCTTCCTCATGATCAATATCCCCCAACAGAGTGGCACATCTGTTACAATTGATAAACATATACTGACACATCATTATTACCAAGAGTTCATAGTTTACATTGGTGTCCCTTTTGGTGGTGTGCATTTTATGGGTTTGGACACATTTATAATGACATATTTTTTAAAGTTATGATTTACTTAACACATATTGTTGTTTACATACTGCATGTCAGATACTATATTAGATGTTGAAGTTTCAAAATAAAATGTGTTTTTTGCCTCTAAGAAGAGGACTATAATAGCGGGGAGGTCAAATCTAACAAAAAAGTATATATTTACATATTGCAATGAGCATGTATATGAAAAGCAGTGAAAACAGAACTAATGGGCCCTGGTTGGTAGCACAGTGGGTAAGGCACCAGCCTGTGAACCCAAAGGTCGCTGGTTTAATTCCCAGCCAGGGCATATAACCAGGTTGCAAGCCAAGTCTCTAGCCAAGTCTGTAGCTGGAGGCAGGTGAAAGGCAATCACACATTGATGTCTCTCTCCCTCTCTGCCTCTCTCCCTTCCCCTCTCTCTAAAAATAGTATATAAAATCTGTAATGAAAAAAAAGAAAACTAATGGAGGACATCTTAAATGTTATGTTCTTTTGTTTTGGAAGAAGAAATATATAAGTAATGGTTAAAATTAGTGAGATAGAAAACACCTATGAAATGGAATAGGTGGCACCATTACACTGAAAATTGAATGACATTTAGTGTTCACTTAAAAAAAAAATGACTTTACATCTTCATGGTACATAATCTTCATCTACTTTCATCCAAACTTAGGTCACTTACATATAGAAATGGAAAGAAGACCCCAGCAAAATAAAATTCATCAAAATTATTTGGGTATATGTATTAACCATTTTGTTTTCTGATAGTTGATAAATATCTATATACTTCACATACATTTACTCTTGATTTATTAGGCAGTTTTTGTTTGTTTTGTTTTTCATGAAGAGTAAAACTTCATCTAAATATGGAAATGAAAAGGACACCGACTTCTGTCCATTGCAAGCCGCACAAATAGGTCTTGCAGTTTTATTGCCAGTATTTTTATAGGAAAGAAGGTTATAATTGAGGGGATGATCTAAAATTAGTAAGATCTACATGAGAAGGGCCAACACACTAGGTCCTTGCATGTCTCCTTGGGAACCTAGAACCATGGTTGACCTTTGATCAAACCACTGAGAATGAAACTACAGGAAATATTTTTTTATGTTAATGACTGATGTTTTTGCTTTGCACACAGGATGCAAATTAACTGTGAATACAAGCATGTTCAGATTGTTTTGCAAAAACATCATGGCTAAGGATGTGAACCTGATATCATTGTTGGGCCTTGAGTTTCAGTTGTCATAGCTGGTTTCACAGCAGAACATGTCTATGTGACCAAATCTTCATAAAATTCATGGACCTTGTAATTCAAACAAGGTTTCCTTGAATAGAGACATTCTGCACATGTCTCTTTGGTTTGATGTTAGAGAGAAAGCTCTAGATGAGGAAGACATTGGAAGCCTGAGCCTGACCTCTCTGGACTCTGCTTAATGCACATCTTTTAATGCTGTTTTTCCTCCAGATTCTTAATCCCTAATCTTTTATCTCTAATTTCATAGTCCTTATGTTTTTATTTCTTTGTAAGTTTTGTTGAAGTATGACATGTAGACAAGTGCACAAATGATGACTATATATTCAATTAATTTTCACAAAGTGAACACACTTGTTAATAAGCCTCTATATCAAAAAACAGATTATTACCCAAATTTGGGAAGCTGCTTTGAACCCCCTTCTAGTCACTACTCCTCCCAAAGCTAACCACTGTCTTGACTTCTACCATGTTGGCTTAGTATGATTTTTATTGTATGCGCTCTGTTTATGTATGCTGCCTTTTGATTAACATTGTGAAATTCATTCATATTCTCATTGCTCATAGTATTCTGTTGTATAAATATGTACCACAACCTATCCATTTTATTATACATGAACATTTAAGTTTTCCCTTCTTTTGGTAAATGATATAGCTATGAACATTTTTCTATATGCTACTTGGTAAACATTTCTTGGTACCTGATAGGTACTGGCTCCAGGATCATTGCAGAAACCAAAATCTGCAATGCTCAAGTCCCTTATATATTGGGTTGGTCAAAAAGTCCATATAATTTTTTTCTGTAAAGTAAAGACACAGTTTTCATTTTCACTAGTAACTTTATTGATTTGGATATTTGAGGATGTCGGCTCTCTCCCCTGCCATTGGCTTCTGGTGGGTAGAGGCCAGGGGTGCTGCTAAATATCTTCCAATGCATAAGACAGCCCCATACCAAAGAATATCAATAGTGATGGGGAACTCAAATATTGGAAACTTTTAGTTCCAGGTAACAGCTAATGAGCTTAGTAATCAATGTATGTGAAATGCTATTGTTTCAGGAACTGGAGTAATTACCCACCTTGGCTCAGGTAACCATAAGCAGTTCCACCTTTGTGCCTCAGGAGGACTGTAATCCATCAAGATGGTATCTGAGCCATTATAGTCCAGGGTGAGATGACCACCACCCACAACATAAATAAAGGCCACCTCCCAGGTGAAAGAATGCTGCAACTTTCATCTCACTAACTTTTCCCCTAAATTCCAAATCCCTTACCTGCACATCTCTTTATAAAAAAAAAAAAGGTCCATTTGTAATGGAATGTAAAACAGTCTCTTAGTGTACAACCCTGCAGTCTTTTCACTTTATGGGCACTTTATTCAGATGGTCAGCGATCACCTGACCATCTGAATAAAGCACCATAAAGATTCAGTCCCTGTCTCTGCTTATTGGGTCTGGTAGATGATAGGCAGCATGCACAATGGCTTTTCCAGTTTCAGTGGTACCAAGAAACTTTGCAAACCATCATTGACATGCTAGATCCGTCACAACACCTCCGTACACTGCACAATCATTTTTTTTGCATTTCAGTTGTGTCTTTATCTTTCTTGAAATAATAATATGCTAAATGTGTTGTATAGTTCCTTCCATTAATTATTGATTAAAAGGACTGCATACAAACTCAGCATTTCCAGTAAGGTTTTTAAAAATGCACACTGATATGACAACTGTCACAATACAACCTAACACAATTATTTCAAATGAAGTTAGAGCAATGCTAGAGCCACCAGAAGGAAAAAAAATAACATAAATGACTTTTTGACCAACCCAATAACATTGCATGTTCTCATAGAGGCCACAGCAGATCTGCATTCCAGGCACTTCATCTGTGTGGATTCAGCATAGCACTGGGTATGTGGCTAATTTAAGTTTGGCTTTTGAAAGTTTCTGGGATTTCTGTTTTCCCTAATGTTTTTGATTCATGGGTGATTGACTTGGAGGACTAATTGTATAACATGGGAGTAAAGTTGCTGAGTCATCTGGATTATGTATGTTAAGTTTTAGAAGATACTAACATGCAGTTATTACCAATTTACACTCTAACCAGCAGAAAGAGTGTAATAGTTACTCTTCACTTCCTGGCAGCACTTGATATTGTCTGTTCATTTTTTTTCATATTTTTGGTCATTTTGGTAGCTATGTACAGGTGAATATATTATGAAGGATTTATAAACTTAACTGTATATGCTTATTGCACAATGTACACATATATCAAGGTATCATCATACATCTTAAATATGCACAATTTTTATTTGTCAGTTATATCTTAAAAAGGTGGAAAAAGTAAAAGGTTAAGTATAGTATGCATAATTTTACCAGTAAAAATTATGTGTGCCAAATATAGCTCTCCTCTTTTTTTGTTTTTTTTAAAGCTGATAAACTTCGCTTCTGCCAAAATAGAAAAAGAGATTAAGCCTACTTATTCAAATTAACTTAGCCTCAATCGTTTGAAATGTTTCAGGTCAATTCAAGGCTTACATTTCTTTCAGAAATTTCTCTTTTTTTAAAGATTTTATCAATTATTTTTAGAGAGAGAAGAAAGAAGAGAGGAAGAAAGGGAGAGAAACATCAATGTATGCTTGTCTTTTGTGTGCTTCCAGCTGGATACCTGACAGGAGACCTGGCCTACATGCAACCTGGGTATGTGCCCTGACTGAGAATCAAACAGACAACTGTTGGATTCACAGGCCAGTGCTCAATCCACTGAGCCACACCAGCCAGGGCTTTCAGAAATTTCTGACCTTTCAAAATGCCCCCTTTCCCCATGATGATGTCTGGGTATAAGAATGTAGTCTCAGGATAGCAGCAAATCTCCCTCTGCCTTGTCTCCTGGCCTGGGCCTGGGCTCTTCCTTTCTGATCTCTGTTTGAAGTATGGTTCACCTTGCCTTGTTTGGACCTCCACCACTTCTACTGTTTCATTCAGGATGAAGCACCTCAGGCTGGTGAAACTGGTGAACTGTTCTTCCTGTGTGAGTCGCAGCTAGGGATTTTCTTCTGGTCCTCTTCTACCTCCCTCTCTCCCTTCCCCCTTTTCTCTCCTCTTTTCCTTTCCTTTTCCTTTTTTCCTTCCTTCCTTTTGTTCTTTATTTCTGCCATCTTTATTCCATCTTTTATCTGCAATATATGTGAAATTGTTTTTTAATGTTTACATTGTTCCGTCAATATTTATTAAATAAATTGCTCTTTTTTTTAATCTGGAATCAAAGAGCTTAGTAATTCCACATTGAATATTTATAAGTGAAAAAGAAAAAGAGGTTCTACAGATACATTCTATTAGTGAAAAGCTGAAACAACGTAAGAGTTAAAGTGAATGGTAAGTTCATTTTGGTACATTTTCATGTCCACTATTATGTGGCAAGTAAAAATTATTTCTCCCAAGAATATTTAAAACTTGGTTAAATGTTCATGAAAAAATTAGGTTAAAAAGGTTGAACACAAACCTATGCACAATATGTTGGTACATATACTATACACATACGTACCCTGAGTAATTTCCTTAACTCTTTTTCTACACCTTTCAGTGGATCTTTTACAGACATATGCTATTTGAATCTCTGAATGTTCTATTCTTTTACTTTACAGTATTTTTTCTCTTTATGTTCCATGGCTACCTTCCTTCCCATTGAATATTGTATGATTTACTAAAACTCAGATTGTTAGAATGCAGAGTGAATCGTCTTTTGTCTTGCTCCTATTTATAAGTGGTGGTTAAATCTTTTTCCTGGATCAACAAAGCACAGGTTTATTTAATGCATTTTTTTCTAGTGTGTATTCCAACAGCCAGTAAACACTCACAGGTGCACCCCCACTTTATTGAAGGTTTATCTTCCTCTAACATGTATCTCCTGGTTATCTGCTCCTCCCAGCAGTTGCTGGTTCCTGAAAAACTGCACAATTCAACATGCACAGCTGCCAGAGTTCTCCCTGCATTGGCTTTCACTAGAGCAATATTGTTTTCTGATTTACATAGGACTTGTGTCTTTGAGATAGAAGAGAGATGGAAGGAGATATAAGAAATGCATTGCTGTAAGTTTAGGCATTTTTCTCCCAAACAGGCATAGCTGAGGACAATGAGAAGTTCCTTTATTATCAAGCTCTATTTTTTTAAATACATTGCAAATTTAGAGAGGAGATGCTAAGAAATCACTTAGGCTGTTAAGGAAGTCCTCATAAATTCGAGAAGATAGGGGGATTTAGTAAGTGAAGGACATTCCATGCAGAAAAACAACTTATATCTGATCAAGAGTATGGCCCTAAAGTATAGGGACACAGTGTGTTCAGGAGAAGACTGTCATTTGTTAGAATGGGAGTGGAGATGTGGGGAGAGGTCACTTGTAAATCAGTGATAAAAGAAAAATTTGGGGCCAGATTCTGAAAGAATTTTAGAATTCCCTTGGCTCTTTCTGTTGGTTTTGTTATCTTAATTGATACTACATTATGTATATTTTATTACTACCATAACTAGACAAGTAGAGTTTTATTTATTTTTATTTATTTTAAAAGCTTTTTTCTTTTTTTTTTAAGATTTTGTTTATTATTTTTAGAGAGCGGGGGTAGGGAGAGAGGCAGAGAGAGAGAGAGAGACATCAATGTATGGTTGCCTTTCACCTGCCTCCAGCTACAGACCTGGCTGGAGACCTGGCTTGTGCCCTGGCTGGGGAATTGAACCAGCCACCTTTGGGTTTGCAGGCCAGCACCTTATCCACTATGCCACCAGCCAGGGCTTTAGACAGGTGGAGTTTTAGAAAAGATGATCAGCATCTTTTCATTGCATTTCAAACAGCTGTCTCTTAGCTTGTCCTTCAATATGTACCAAGATTGGACCATGTTTCACCTCTATCACCTCAACCACTTAGCTGAGCCCACCAACATATCTCACTTAGATTGTTACCCCAGAATTCTTCTAAGTGTTTTAGCTGGACTTTAGGTCTCAGGTGAATAATCTGAAGCTTTGAAGAGACTGGGTTCCTTAGTCGGAGCTAAGGAGTAGCAACTGTAAATGGGGCTTATGCTACAGAAGGTTCTCGGATGATATTTCATTCAACATCGTTTTGTTATAACATTGATGATTTACAAAAATATTCCTGGCCAGGCCCACTATCAGGGTGCAGCCTGTATGTTCCCCCATGTCTGTGTGAGTTTTCTCTGGGTACTCCTGGTATCTCTCACATGCCAAAGATATGCACAGGAGGTGAACTGGTGTGCCTAACCTGTGTGTGTGTGTGTGTGTGTGTGTCTCTGTGTGTGTGTGTGTGTAGCCTTGTGCTGCTAGGATAGGCTCTTGCCACGCTTGACCCTAAACTGGAATCAACTGTTTTTCTTCATCTTCCTTAAATGTATGTATAGCTCACATTTATTTTGATGTTTAATAGTAGATGTGGTTTGGGGTCTTTACTTAGAAGTTCAGAAATATCTTCGTGACCAGAAATATGTGACCATAAAAACCTAACTTTTGTTTATATCAATTAGCCTATGGTAAATTGGTTTCATTATATATATCATTTCATATACATCATTTCACTGCAATTTCCAAGAAGCTGTGGATGACATTGAGGACTTGATGTAGTTTCATGTCCCAACTTGCTCTGCTGTTTTTAGTTTACTTTTCTCACCGATGTTGCCTGCACAGCCAGAAGAAATTGGTGGCATCCATGCCCCAGTTCTATATTTTAAAAAAGATAATGCCTTTATGTGAATATTCTTTCACAAAGCTGCTATGAAAAATGTACTTGTAAATGGCATGTGCAATTTTGTAAATAAAGCTAAATGATAAATTGGGAGGTTTTTATGATTCATTAGAGGCTTCTGATCAAAATATTATTAAGAAAAGACTATTTTATCAGTTATCCCCTGTCCAAAAGCTTCTCAACTGAAGGCAAGGATGCATGCTTTACTGGAACTAATTTGACTTTTAGCTGTCAAAATTCTGGGTTATAGCACTGTTAATATTTTATTAGTTCTATTTTATCAAAGGCAGACACAGACTCTCATGCTGTAATTTCATTTTCCGTTTTAAGAGATCATACAGAGAAGTTGTTGAGGAATTTCCTCTTGTCTGGCATTAGGAAGGACCTTAGAAAGGGCACTTACTGGCTTCTAACTATCTGACATCTAAGGTGCCAGTTTCCTCCAGCTTTCTAACAATTTGATTAAATTTGAACTTGTCTGTCTTTAGTCTTTTTAAATGCGATTTCCCTGCAGGGCAAGAGCAAGCAACCCGAGAGCCTGCCCCATCTTTTCCTCCCTATGAATTCAATCTCATTGGGCATAATTGTGATGCTGCAGGTGCCTGGCTATCTTTGACTAAAATGTAAAAACTTAAATTTGTGAAGTAATTTGTTTTATTTATTCTGCTCACATAAAGTGACCAATATGATAGTGTGACTGAATGAATGAGTAATTAGGCTTTTGGTTTTCAATAAGCGGTACGCAAAAGCAAAAGAACTCTTAGCTGGTGAACCTTAAGGTTCATCCCTCCCCCACCCTACCTGTGCAGGGTGGCGAGCCAGCCCTTTACCTGAGTGTGAAGCTTTATTTTAGGCATAATTAGGCTAATTACACTGCAGCTGTCTTAGAGGGGATACAATTCTCTGTCGCATAAGAGCCTTTGCAATATTACTTTTTTTTGTTTGTTTTATACACATCAACTTACTAGGAGATAGATGTAAATTTTATTACATTTTAGAAACATTTTCATGATGTATTTGAAATAACAAATGAAATATAGCTTTTTTTAGGTCTCCGGAAAGAAGGCTTGTTTTTAAACCTTTGAAAGTAACAATGCGCTCTCTTGTCAACTACTATGATGCAGTTACACGAAGGTAAAAAAATTCCAATTGTATTTTATTTTGGATCAGAGTCTGTTACTTCAAATAAAGAACAAAAACCATGGCCATTTATAACATTCAATTATTTAAAGTGATTCCCAATGTGAAAAAAAATGGAAGGGAAAGTGTAATAAAGGTAGGTATTCATTGTGGAAAGAATTTTCTTACTAATATACATGATTCTGATATTGTTTTCCCCAAATGTGGAGCTGTTTCCCTTATTTGCAAAATGCTTCTTATTATCAATGAAAATTTAATTTGTATACTGTGTTCAAAATACTGAGTTTATGCACATACATAAATTTAACTTAGTATAGTGCGTATCATATAATGACCAATACCACCACTTGGGATGAGAAGAGTTTTTTAAAGGCTCCGGGTCTTAGTAAAACTTGGCTGCAGGTGAGCTGTTGGGATACCTTGACATGCATGCACGTCATTGCTTGCACTTCAGGAGTTATCCTGAGGGAAGTTTAGGTGCCACCACGAAGTGCTGACACACCTCCTTTCCCCATTCATTTGATTTCAGTGTATTATGATGATTGTAATTAATTTGAGTCTGATCAAATGAATGTGCAGGTTATATTAATTAGTTTTGATAAAACTAAACCTCTCAAGGTTAACAAGTGGTTTTAAAAAATTCTGGGAAAGACATCATAGTTTGAATGTATTACTAATAATGCAAACGCAAATAAAAAATAAGAAAATGGTGCTCACTTCGGCAGCACATATACTAAAATTGGAATGATACAGAGAAAATTAGCATGGCCCCTTTGCAAGGATGACACACAAATATGTGAAGCATTTTATATTTTTATGAAAATAAATTTAAAAAAAATGACAGAGCTTGCACTTTTAAAACTCATAGTGGCTGTTTTCAGCTACATTATGATACCATAATAATATTTGAGATGTTGGTAAAAATAAATAAAATGATCAAGAAGACTGAAATTCCTACATTTAGTGTCAATAAGAATGAAAAGTTGTCCTAACTTCATTTCACTTTGAGGAGTGAGCTAATCATGGTGTTATAAATTCCTCATGAGGAGCAGGGTGCAGAAAAGCAACACATTTGGAAGAAGATGACCATTTCTTCAGTCATATGATAATTCAGTACTTTACAAAATTTAATAAAACACAATAAATGTTTATAAAATTTTTGAGGTTTCTTAATAGTGATGGTCAAAATGCCATGGATCATTAGGGAAATATTCATTCTTATCATGGTTAAGAAAAAGAAAAAGAAGAAAAAAAGAAAACAAACAAACCAAAAAACCCAGAGTTGAAATATAATATTGAAATTAATATGGGGAGAAAATAAAACATATCTCTTATTATAAAATTCTATTGGAACATACATGGCAAACACTGATTAAAAATAAAGAAAATATATTGAGGTAGTTGGAAACTTTTCTATATAGATGGATAAATACTTAGGTTTTCCCACTTTCAGACTTGGCACTTGCAAGATTATGTGTCTTTGTGCGTAAAGGAAGATGTCCCATAGAATATATATTCTCAATATAAATAATTTGACTAAAAAAGTTAACTACTTTTGTTTTATGGACATAAAAAACTTGGTTTTGTGGGTGAATTATAATAATATAATCTCTGGTAAAACTGCTGATTTATTAAAATTATAAAAAAAGGTTTCTGGGTGTGGTTTAGATGGATCTTCACAACTGAAATTCATTTATTATTTATAGACTTTGAAAATAAAATTGCACCATTTTCAAACATTATGAATGTAGTTTTGTAAAAACAAGAGTTTGAAATAGCTGACCGCTTTCTGGTTTTTTTTTTGTTTTTTGTTTTTAACACAATAGACATGACCATAAAAGTCTTTTTTAAGCGCATCAATTTCCTGATTGTCTCCTGGCAAGTACTAAAGGGAGTTGACAACTTTAAAAAAGAGATACAAAGCCCTGGCTGGTGGCACAGTGGATAAGGTGCTGGCCTGTAAACCCAAAGGTTGCTGGTTAGATTCCCAGCCAGGGCACATAACCAGGTTGCAAACCAGATCTCCAGCCAGATCTGTAGCTGGAGGCAGGTGAAAGGCAACCATACATTGATGTCTCTCTCCCTCTCTGTCTCTCTCCCTTCCCCTCTCTCTAAAAATAATAAATAAAATCTTTAAAAAAATGCAATTTTTAAGAAATGATAAATATATCAATGTTAGGGACTGCTAGTCTGTTTGGTAAGGCCCAGCTAGCAGAAAAGGGCTTTTGGTGAGGCTGGCCCTAGTGCCAAGTGGACCCAGAATGGACACCATGTATAGGGAGTCAGCCCAGTGTGTTTACCCCGTAGCCCATCAAGCATGGAAAGCAGAGAGTGTGCTATGCCTTGTTCTCTGCAGCTAGCTTAGCTTCCTGGTTTCAGCTGAGCAGGTGCCAGTAATACCTGCATATAAGCTTAGTGTGATTAATAAACGGGACTCGAGGCTTGGGCGAGTCTCCCGACCCCAACTTTGTCTCTTCTTTCTTTCTTGCGTCCTTCGCCGTCCAAACCCGGTGCCTAATCCAGGGACGGCTGGTCCATCGCATATCAAATTTGCTAACCTTCTTGGAAATAAGGAGATGTACTATTACCTGGAAGATAACTTAGACAAAATAAATAAACACATAATCTGTCTCTTTATGATAAAGGTGACATTTTAGCAATGAGTGAAAAAATAAATGCTTTTGCAAAGAGACTTACATTTTTAACAAGAAATTTTGAAAATGGTTTCTTGAAAAATATTCCCACCCTTATGTAGTTTTGTAAACAAAAACCATTGTATGCATATCACCTATAATCCAAAAGCCTGCATATCTGGAAACAGAAATTCCTAATTTTTAAAAAATATCCCAAAGGAAGTGCTTTTATTTTTTTAAATCTATGTTTTTAACATAACATTTTGTTTGTTATTTTGTAAGATATAACTGATATCATGTAAGGTACCATTGACTAGCTCAATTTCATGATTATCCTCTCCGATGGTCAAGATAGAAAAAAGGTATTGTGATAGTCAAGTATGTAATTGAACTGAATTTATAACCAGACCTGGGAATTAGTATATTACAGAGTATCATGCAACTATTAATAAAAAATTATAAATATTATATTTTGGGGTATATGTTTGTATTTTCCTTTTTAAAAAAAAATATTTATTCATTATTTTTAGAGTGAGGGGAAGGGAGAGAGGCAGAGAGGGGGAGAGAGATTCATGTCTTTCACCTGCCTCCAGCTACAGACCTGGTGGAGACCTGGCTTGCAACCTGATTATATGCCCTGACTGGGGAATCGAACCAGCAACCTTTGGGTTTGCAGGCCAGCACCTTATCCTTTGAGCTACCAGCCAGGGCTATTTGTTTGTTTGTTTTTTTTTTTAAACATTGAGTTAGTGCAGGATAAAAATAACACCAAACCCAGCTTCAGCTGCCTGCTGCTAGAAAGTCAATAATTGAGAGACAAGTGTTGGTGAAAGGACGGTACATCTATTCAAGAGCCAGCAACCTGAGAAGATGGTAGACTAATGTCACAAAGATCATCTTAACAATTGGATACAGGCAAGGGGTTTTTAGAAGGGGGGAAAAACAGAACAAATGAATTGGAAGGAAGAGATTAGAGAGTTCTCTGTCAAGGGGACTATGTGCAAGTTAGCAGTCTGTTCAGATATTGCTTCTCTGTGTCCACGTTTCTAAAGTGCCATGTGTTAAGTGTCAGTGTTAAACACTGTTTAGTCACCGATTCCTGAGCCTGCAGATCAAAGAGGAAACTTACATTTTCTTTATACGAACATCTCCCTTCACAATCAAAAACTTCGTTCATCATCTGATTCAGTCTTGAAACTATCAGAAAAGTAAATTTACCCCCAGGTTATTCAGATGAAAAATGTGGTGTGATAAGCAGAGAATAATGATATTGGGAAATTATCTCCATTTCAAGGGATGAAGAAAGGCGGGGATATAACAAGTGCTTGGTGAGGCCTGAGACCTGCTAATATGAGCTCTAATTACAGGCGGGTCAAGTTGCTGGAAGCAAGGAAGAAATACCCTGACCACTTTCTGCTCCTACCGCCCCTGTGATTCCCTGTCCCTGACTCCTCTGGGCCAAGCCTAACCTGCAACCAGTTGGTCAGCTAGCCTGGGTGAGCAGTGTCCAGAGATTAGCCCTGCACGGTGCAGTGGGGCAGAGAGGGGGAAGGGCAAAGACAGTGCATCATCTCTGTGCCCAGGACGACAATGTATTTTTTCCAGCTGGATTGCTGACTGAAATCTGAATTCCAGGCCAACTGCCTACCAGCTATTTCCACATGATTTTTATTTGTTACCCTTAAAATAGAATATGCCTAAAGGCAAATCCATTTCCTTTTACTAAACCTGTCTGTGAACTGGCTTTACATTTCTAGTCATGTCATGCTTATTTTGCAATTTCCTGACCTCTATCCTAGTCCCTCTATTTTAATTTCAGGACCATATTCCACTTCTACCTTCATGTTGGAACTCAACCTGTACTTTGCATCATACTTCTGGAAATGTATAATGCCTTACGTCCATCTTTTTGTTTTGTTGGTTTGTTTTGTATTATCCATTTCCTTGGGGGTTGAAGTTCTCCATTCTAGTGGCTGGAATGTGGGAACCTACTGGTGGCCTTCTGAGCTGCTGTTGTCCACCTGGTCTGTGCAGGTCTCTGAAGAGTCCATGTGTCCCTCCTGCTCTGTGCATCTTTGCAGGTATTTCCTGGGTGGGTCTTTCCCAATGCTGACTGTCTGTCTGGATGCCCTCTTGTGGTTGGTGTTAGCCTCTAGATACGGTGTTCCATTTATTAGACTTTATTCCCAGAATGTCTGTCCAAATCTGTGCTCCTTAGTTCCTGCCTCATTTGTTCCCACAAGCTAATCTAGTCCTGGATGTTATATTTTCCCAATTGGAGAAGTTAACTAGGATATACAAAGTTAAAGAACTATTATGATCTATAGACTATGAGAGATATGGACTTTAAAACAATTTTTTTTAAAATTATTTTTAGAGAGAGGGGAAGGGAGAGAGACATCAATGTATGGTTGCCTTTCACTTGCCTGCTGCTACAGACCTGGCTGGAGACCTGGCTTGCAACCTGGTTATGTGCCCTAGCTGGGGAATCGAACCAGCGACCCTTGGGTTTGCAGGCTGGTGCCTTACCCATTGTGCCACTAGGCAGGGCTGCACTTCTTAATTCTAGTTTACTAAACCAGTTTATTTTCCTAATCTGAAAAAAAATGCAACCTAATTATCAAAATATAAGATGATACGAGAAATATTAAGAAGCAAGTACAATCCACCTATATTTATGATGCTAACACCTAGAAATAAAACCTAATAATGCTTGGGGTATTTCTAACTACCTCAAAAATAAGTGGACCTGCGTATATAATATATTGCAATAGATACATCATTTAACATATATATGTATATAAATAATTGTTTATATCAATTAGTTTCACAAATCTTTAAAAAACATTCTATGCATCTATAAAATAAAATATGTATGGGAATATACTATCTGTATAGGCATGTGGTACATAGTTTTGTATTCCATCTTTCTAACTTAATATTTTTATGTGGGTATAACTAAATAATAATTTTGGAAAATATTATTTTATTGTCTATACAACATTGCATATAAGAATGCTTTATGATGCAGTTGGTCACTCTGTTGAATGCTTCTATTGTTCCCAGCTTTTTGGGTAACCTTTCTTTGTTGAACATCAGATTATTTTTCCCTATAGGATAGGGTCTTCATAGTGTAATTACTGAGTCAAAGGCAATTATATTTATGAAGAGGCGCTTGATTCATATAGCTAAGCTGCTGTCACAACAAAATCGACGTCCTTGCTTCTCCGCCAGCCGTGCTTGGGCTACGTTCCAATGTCTCTTTCCCGCTGCACTCCTTGTACAGTCAATATTTTTATATTCAAAAAATCCCTCCACTTGTGAGGCTGAAATGCCCTCCTCGTTTAAATGCTGTTCTTCTTGATTCACCATGATCAGCAAAGATTTTGAAGACACTACAAGCTTTTTTTTTTCCTGTCTCCCAGAACAAAATGGAGGGCACCTTACATTTCGCTTGGTGCCTCTTCAGCTTCTTTCCCACAGAATGTGTTTTATCTGTTTACTTTGGTAACAAGAAGTCAGGGAGATTTGTGCCAACCTCCGAGGAAGGTAGAAAATGATGGCAGTGTGCAGACAAAAAAAAAGCAAAGCTGTCACTGTGACAGCCACCCAGGCGTCCTGCTGGGTGCCACACTGCAGCAGCCTGAAGTTGATGGTGTGCTGCGTTGTGGTTCAAGGGCACCATGGAGGCTGCAGCTGACAGGGAAATTGGGCTTGTAGCCTGTGACACTAGCAAAAATTCTACTTAACTTTTTGTTGTTGTTGTTCTAAAAAACATCTAGAGGAAGAGAGGAGTTTTCACCAGCTTGTGGAGCCTTTTAAAAGCTAAGATGATCCTCCCATCCCAATCCCATTGGGTAAATAGGATCCTGGTTGATTGAAATGTGAAGAAAATGAAGCACTATAAAATTCTGAGGTACTTTTCTTAATTTTGAGAACTAAACCATAAAATTCTTCAAAGTGTGCCAATACAGGAATATAATGCTATCCTGTTTGGGGAATTAGCTCAGTAAACCTGTTTCTAATGTTGCCTATAAAATAGTAAAGCCATTCTTTTCAGTTTGTTCTGTGAAGCTTTGTTTCTATTTATCAGCTATTTTCTCAATAAGCAGAAGAGGATCTTGAAGATAAATAAATATGAATTGCTATCTCGCTTTATTAAAGACAATAAATCCTTCATGTGAGAGTTTACAGTATAAACTATATAATCTCTGTGACAAATGAAGGCTAAGACAATAGTAAATATTTATCTTAGTCAAAATAAAAGCTCAAAAATACTCTTCTTGTGTTGTTAATTTTCATCTCTCCCTGTCAGCTTTCTTCTATACTTCTTATCAATTTCACACTGGGAAATGGTGCAAAACAAATAGAGGAGAGTTTCTGGCATCTCTACTCCCTTAAAAAAAGAATTTAAAAAAAAAAAAAAGCCCAACAGAAAATACCATTTAAATCAAGCTTATAGTCACACTTTTGATATTAAAAGTATGTTTTCGGAGTTGGAGACTGAAAACATGTACTTAATAAACAGCTTTTTTAAACCAGTTTTTATTTTCTTTTAGAAGAATTTGCTATTTTTCAGAGATAAAGTAGTAATTCCCCTGATTTGTGTTTAAGTCTAAAAGCTGTGTCATCTTGAAAAGAAACATTTTACAAATAATATATGCATAATACTTAAATCCTTTCCATTTTTGTGTCATGTGTATGCAACCTTTTGTAGCATTTACAGTGAATTATGTCCTTCTTGAATTTATAATTAGCGAAGGGCGCAGATAGCTGGGACTTATTATAAAATTATGTACCCATTAAAGAGTTACTTATGTATTCCAATGACTGCTTTCTATATGGGGATAAACCAAACCTTTAAGGTGAATTCTTTAAAAGATACAAAGTACATTTTCTCTCTTAGGTTACTTTCCTATACATATCAAAATCATTCACAGTTACGTTTCAAATTACTATTTGTTAACTCTATAGGATTTTTATTTCAGATCCTTTTCACAGACACTATCATCTAGACATTTTAAAGAGCCTTGCAATACAACCAGTAATTTTGTCCTTTTCCACTTTATTTTCAAACCCTTCCTCTAAGAAAAATTATTTTCCAAAGCATTTGACCTAATTCATAGCAATCTTACTGTTACTGCCAAAAAAAGATACATTTGGGCATGTGCCTCACTAGGCGGTGGATAGAGCTAGGCGACCTAAGTAATCATTTTTAAAAATTTAACATTTGTTAACTTTATAGTGTATATCCATTATTGTTTGTTACATGATTCTTCCCACTTTCCTGTGTTTTTCTTGTTTCTGAAGCTACCTTTTCAAATAGTTGACACTCCATATTTTTTGTATTAGTTTCAGTTGTGCAGAATAATGGCTAGTGTCAGGATTGGGGTCTGGTCCCCCTTCCTCTCTGTATATGGCCTTTCTGCTGAAGCCTGCCAGCTAGCTAACCTTGAAGCTAATCTTATTCCCAGAGCCCTGGAACACTGATCCTGAAGAGTGGCCCCCATAAAGACTGAGCAGACAGGTGTCACCTTTGGGCAGACTGTCTCTTTGTTCTAATGTGTATAGAGCCTCCTTTGTTCCAATGTGCATATAAGATGCCCTGGCTGTAAGCAATGTGCACTGCTGCTGTACAGGGTGAACAAACCGTGCATGGATCGCCAACACCCTCACCACCTGCCTAGACCCTCTCTCTGCAGCCATTAACCTAAGTGCAGCTGTGACAAGGGTGGGATAACCATGCATGGGCATGCCAACTTCCTCACTGCCCAGCCTGTGTGGTCGTAAACCTGCCGCCTGCAGTAAAGCAAGCCAACTCTCCTGAAAGCTCCACTTAAGTCCGTCACCAGACCAGAGGCCTGACCACTGTCAGAATCTGCTGGTCTGAAACTGAAAGCTCCAGGACCTGACAGTTAGACACACAATTTATGAAGTGAGGATCCCCCAATTAATCTAGTACCCACCTCGCATCATACATAGTTATTACAATATTATTGACTATTTTTCCCTATGCTGCACTTTACATCCCCACAGAGATCATTTTTTTGATTCTGTTCTAATTTTCCCCAGAAGATGCCAAGGGTAACTAAGTGCCAGAGGTGTCCCTCTGTCCCGTAGTGTTACACATTCCCAGCCACATCATTACAGGCAGGCCATTCTTCTTACACATGAACACACAACTGTTAGACACCTGCATTTACCAGCACATTTACTTTCTCTTTGTGTACATTTTTGGATTACGTCCTGATAGCTGTTGGTGGAAAAAAAATTTAATTTTACAAGATGTGAGATCGGAGTGTAATCAAGTGCAATGCTTTTGAAGACAACATTGTTATACCTTTAACATTCAACTTTCAGCTGGTAGAATTGTTAGACTTAAAATATGGCAGTGGAATTACAGAGGCTATATCCCTTGAGATTTTTGGAGTGAGTTTTACTCTTTCTACACACCCAAGTTTTTATTGGTATTGTACCTTTTCTCTGTTTAAAATGTTCTTTTTATTTATTTTTTTAAGATTTTATTTATTATTTTTAGAGAGAGGGGAAGGGAAAGAGGCTGAGAGGGAGAGAGACATCAATGTGTGGTTGCCTTTCACCTGCCTCCAGCCACGGACCTGGCTGGAGACCTGGCTTGCAACCTGGTTATGTGCTCTGGCTGGGGAATTGAACCAGCAACCTTTGGGTTGGCAGGCTGGAACCTTATCCCCTGTGTCACCAGCCAGGGCTAAAATGTTCTTTTTGTGTGTGTGTGTATGTATATTACACAGAATACATGCTATTTTTTTTTGAATTTAAGATTTTTATTTGTTGTTTCCAGAGAGAGGGGAAGGGAGAGAGGCAGAGAGGGAGAGAGACCTCAATGTATGGTTGCCTTTCACCTTCCTCCAGCCATGGTCCTGGCTGGAGACCTGGCTTGCAACCTGGTTATGTTGCCCTGGTTGGGAAATCGAACCAGCGACCTTCGGGTGCGCAGGTCAGCACCTTATCCACTGTGCCACCAGCCAGGGCCTTAAAATGTTCTTTTAGAGAAAACAGTGGACCAGACCTGGTGAAGGAGTAAGGCAAGAATTAAAATCATGGATTCCACTTTCAACCTTGCTCTGTGTTTTCATGTTAGTATGTAATTGTTAGTCTTTGTCTAAAAGGAAGTGGTATTGTATTATATAGCAACATTTTTGGAAAATTCTAGAAATCTCTGCTTTGACATTTACAGAACTAAAATAAGTGTATAATTCTATAGCCAAATATTATGTTTTCTTAACTGGGAAACAAGATAGTCTTTGCAAATATTTTTTTTAAATTACATCTTTTGTTGAGAAAAATATTTCTGGGTTACTTTCCACATAAAATGAAAGCAACACAAAGAAAGGAGTGATGTTACATTTTCAAAAAACTCTGGCTGAGCCTCATTGGTATTCCTAGTTGTAACCATCCTAACATTTTTAGAACTGACTACTTAATGAATCAGCTCTGAAAGCACAAAGATTTACCTGGAAGACTTCCAAACTGGCCTCAGTCCATACCTCATTATCTTCAAGGATTTCACTTTTTAAAGAATAAGCAGAAAATTAGGGGATATGGATACTAGCAGGATTAGGGCTCTGACATGTATGTGTGTGTGTCTCTGTGTATATATATATATATTTTATTTTAAGGTTCAGGATTTAAGTTTGGACTAGGGCTTTTCTTTTACAGTTCCAGATATTTGGGATGACCACACCATTCATTCAGCACTTGAATTGATCCAGGAAGTATATGAAGGTAGTAGACCAGGATTGTCTCCCCACAGACTGCTGGGGGCATCTATTTTAATAAAGTATTTAAATAAGAGATTTTTTTTAAGTGGAAATATAGCCATTTGCTTCTTCTCCCAGTTGGTCACTGTTCTCATATGAAATGTACCCCTTTCAAGGATATAGCTTTTGTGTTTGATAGTTAGAACTTGGCCCATGAGTTTAAAGGATCCTTGGAAGGTGCTCAGGCATGAATAATGGGTGTGGCATAGACTAGCAGCAATGATTGGTGTTCAGACGAACCTGCGAATCAGGAAAAATGTCAGTTGTGACTGATATTGTGTTAGTTTTGTAAAGGCAAAGCTTTTAGTTAAATGTTTTAGTACATGAAATATTGCATATGTATGCAATATATATATATTGTTACATAAATGAATGTTACATGAATATTATATATAAATATATCATATATAAACACAGCACACATGTTTAATAAACTTTTATTCGATCACCCTCTCTACTCATTTACTATAAGCAGAATATTGTATGCCTTGTGAATAATGTTTTGGACATTTCTAATTTGACCCATTACTTTCCCTTAAGATTCTGTGGTTTTTCCCTTTGGTTTTCCAATTTTATGGTTCTTTTATATATTTATGTAAGTATTATAACAGTAGCTATACATATATATTATGTATACATATACAATATGTAAATTACTGTAGATAAAAATTATCTCCAGGTATCTCTCTCCAATCACATGGAAATTGGTGCTATCTTTTTCTCACATTAATTGCTTCCAGTCAATTACAACTATATACAGTAAATTAACAAACATAAAATTGGATTTTTATCTTTCCTTGTTAAATTTTTAAAAAACTGTTTTAGGATCTTATAAAAATTCTAATCTAGGAGAGACATTGTGTAAAAGCTGTGTGTTAATTATATTATCAATAATTTTTTTCCTCCCAATATTTAAAAGAGTAAATTCTTCTGAAATATAGCTGAATACTTGAGGGAAATTTCATACGAGTCAAAGGAGAAGTAATCTGAAATTAAGACAGATGTTTAAATCACCTTTCATCAGAAGCAAATTCAGAATGCTCAGAAAAAAACAAAAACATGTATTTCTGGTCACAAAAATATCATCAAATTTAAAAGTAAAGACCCAAAACACTTAGAATGTTAAACATTGAAATAAATGTTTACTGCTTTTTAGTTTTTCATCCTCTGAGGCTACAACAGTTGTTTATGATAAATCTGTAGTTAGTGCTTGAGACTAGAGGTTTTCTAGTACATCCTGGCCCTATTAGGTCAAGGTGAAGGATTATTTATTTTAGGAAACATGTATGCCTTAGACTACAAGGTCTGTCCTGAAAGTATTGAGCCAATGTCAATAAAATTAAAACAGTTTGTGTGGCAGATACTTTCGGGATGGGCCTCATATGTGCATGGTAAAAACCCAACACCAGTTCCCATTAGAAACTGACTTCTAAAAATAGCTAACTAAACTGGGACTTGACTTTCTCCCTGGGAATTCCTGACTTTCTAATTTTCTGAGAATTCAGCAGAATTCATTTATGTTTTTCCTTCTTGCGCTGGACCCCACTTCAGAAAATAACCTTCAATATTATCCTTCAATATCCAGATCCAAAAGCGGGATCTAAAGCCTGTATGCTCAGTTAGAGTTTTCGGTTTCAGGGTCTGTCTCTTCTATAGAAGATCAGAGTCTACTCAAGGGCTAATCACTATCAAGGTACATGCCACTATTAAAATCTGTCTTTTAAAAATTAAAAATAAATAAAACCCAAAGTCTAACTGGGTGCATTTATATGCATGCAATGATGTTTTATAAACAATATATAATGAGGACATGTGTATCTCCAACATAACTTAGGAAAAATTCCTTTCCCTAAGGTTTTTCTGAGTCTTTGTTTCATTTCTTGGTGGTTAACATTTTTAATTTGCATTTATTATTTCCTTGTTTTTCTATGTAATTTAATTTTTTGTTTGTGTCCCAATCTACTGTGTAAATTAGTGATTGTTTGAAGCATTTTTATCCCCTTGAATTATAAATTGTATATATATATTTCTCCAAAGTTTTAGCCACTCAAAATTATTATTTTCTTAAGACCTATTCATGTGGTTGCATTTAACTGCAATTCAGTTATTTTCTCTGCTGTATCAAAATCCATTTGCAACCACTTGCAACCATTTATTTACAGATTCTACTGTAAATGAATGCATGGCATTTGACAGGGTAATTTTTGTGACCACTTTCATCTCAGTACGTCATTTTTCATTTTCATTTATTTCATTTCCACAAACACTAAGTCATTGAATTTTGAGCACTTTAAAATTGTTATTGAACTGCCACTCTAATATTACATCCACCCTGATTCTCTTCTGCCCTGAGCATCATCCTTCCACACATGTTCCGTCAGCTGCTGTCCCCTGCTGGGAGCAACGGTGTGTAAGGAGATTGAGGCCAAGGAACAGGATGATAGTCAGAAATGAGTTTGAGCAATTTGTTGACATTAATATTTATTTGCATCCTTTTCGTCTACTTTTATTTTTAACTTGCCTAGCCCTAGTGCAACCTCAGCATAAGGCAAAATCCCCTGAAACCCTGCAGTAGTACATTTAAAACAAACCTAAAAGAAAAACAAAACTGACCTTCATGCAAAGACCCATAATTTTAAAATGTATTATCAAAAGTAAAAGTTCTCTTATTCCGAAGGTCACTCAGTAAAGCACTTCCTGCAAAGTTCTCTTTCAGCACTGTTTCCACCATGTCCTGGAGGTAAAAATATGGGAAACAGGAAGTGGAAACGGAAAGCCGGTCCAGCCACCTGCCCCTACAGAAGTCAATACTCAAGAGACAGTTGAATAAAACGGTTTTATTCAGGTTTTGGCCACCTGGAAGATGGGGGACTCATGTCTCAAAGCCCAGCTCCACATATCAGTGGAGGCAGAGGGTTTTATAAGGATGAAGAGGGAACAGAACAAAGAGATCAAGGGAAGGGATTTCAAAGCTCTCAACGTGCAGGCTAGCACTGTCCATCCCCATAAGGCAAGTGACGGCCCATTGTGCATTCCTCTGGTTGAGTCGTCCTGGCTTCCATGCAGGAAGGTTCGCAAATCTCCTGGAGCTGGGATGCCTGAAAATGAACGTCTGTATCTTTTGAAATTAGTTCCTAGGATTCTTACACAAACATGCTGTTGTTCATCTATAAGCTGCCTATCAGTCAGAGTCAGCACTTAGAGGAACAATGACAGAAGAACAGTGGGATGGGTTACAGTTTCCCATCATCACAACTTTTTGGTTGCTACAGAGGCAGATCTATTCTCCTTCAGGAACGATATTCTGTTACTCAGCTGAGGTCAGATAGAGCGGCAGTGAAGAAGTGATCACTCTTTTTCCCTGTCCAATTTTTCAGCATTTCCATTAAAAAAAATAAAATAAAACTGAGGTGAAATCCCCACCAATAAAATGAAAAACACTGCAAATAATGATTTGTTTTGAACTCTAGAGTTTAAACTTATACCGAACTTTTAAATCTGGTCATAATAGCTGAATGTGATTTTCAGAAACAAATTACCAGGTAAGTTAGTCTTGCATACAAAAGTATAAACTGAAAGGGCAGGACCTGCTAATCTCATTTCATAACAATTGCTGATGTTAACTAAGAAAAAAAATGGTTTAAGCAGTACACAAGTAAAATGTTATCTTTATCAAATGTTTTGCTTTTTTCAGTTTCAGCAAGCAGTGTTTTTAAATAAATAAAATGTCTTGGTAATAACCCATTTGAATTCACTTAATCTGTTACCTTTTTCATATATAAACATATGAAGATTAGATGTTAACAGAATGGATTACATGGCTTCCTGTGGGTTTATTTGCCTGGCTGGGAGTACTTGCATTTTGTCCTTTTTATCATTTCTATATAATGGGGAAAATTACTATTACCAACAAAAGAGAAGGACAATCAGCAGCATTTTCCTACTCTGTTTTCAATGTTTTTTTTGAGAAGGGAGTTAAGGCCTTAGGATGATAGTTCTTTATAAAATGTGTTGGAGCTCATTGTGAATCAGGGAAATGTAGTGTTATCTTGAGGTGAAAACAAAGGGAATTTATAAGGGAGATAAGAAAAAGAGGCTGAGTGACTGCACCAGTGTGCATTCCTCCCAACAAGGCACTAGTGTTCTCTCTTCCCCACATCTTCAGCCAGCACCTGTTTGTGGGTTTTTTAATTGATGTGAGATGGTACCTCATTGTGGCTTTAATTTGCATCCCTGTGATGATTTGTGACATTAGGCATCTTTCATATGTCTATTGGTCATTTGTATGTCCTCCTTGGAGAAGTATCTATTTAGGTCCTTTGCACATTTTTTAATTGGCTTATCTGTCTTCCTGGTGTTGTCATATAAATTTTTAAAATAATTTTAGATATTAGCCCTTATTAGATCCATCATTAGATAGATGTTCTCCCATTTCATGGGTTGGTTTTTCATTTTATTGATAGTTTCCTTTGCTGTGCAAAAAAAAAAAAAGGTTTGATATAGTTCCATTTGTTTATCTTTTTTGTTGTTATTGTTGTTAATTTGTTTCCCTTTGTGTGAGGAGATACATCAGAAAAAAATATTGCTATTAGCAATGTCCAAGATTTTACTGCCTATGTTTTCTTCTAGGATTTTTATGGTTTCAAGTCTAACATTTAAGTCATTTATCCATTTTGAGTTTATTCTTGTGTGTAGTGTAGGAAGGTGGTCTAGTTTCATCTTTTATGTATCTGTACAGTTATACAAACACCATTTATTGACTAGACTATTGAATTACTCAAAACATTAAAAATGGAACTGCTTTATGACCCAGTGATTCCACTTCTTAGAATTTCACCAACAAAGCCAGAAACACTAATTTAAAAGCATATATGCACCCCTGTGTTCATTGCAACATTATTTACAATAGCCAAGATTTGGAAACAGTCCAAGTGCCACATGATTTCACTCATATGTGGAATCTAATGAACAAAATGAACTAACAAGCATAATAGAGACAGACTCATAGGCAGACAGCAAGCTGACAGGTGTCAGGGAAAGGGAGGTTTGGGGGTTGCTCCAGGATGGGGGTGGAAGGACTGTGCAAAAATGAGAAAAAAAAAACAGAGAAAACTCATGGACAGGAGCAACAGTGTGGTGATTGTCTGGTGAGAGTGGGTGAAGGAGATGGGGGTGGAGCAAACAGTGATGGAAGAAAACTTGACTTGGGATAGTGAACACACAATACAGTATACAGATGATGTGTTTGGAATTCTGCACCTGAAACTTGTATAATCTTGTTAACCAGTGTCACCCCAATATGTTCAATAAAAAAGAAAGAAAAAAGAAAGGAGGCTGAGGTTTAAACCTAAGAACAGAGAAAATAATTAACTTACAGGAGAGGTAACGTGGCTCATATCTTCAGTCATCATTGGGCATTTATGATTTTTCTTTATAGGATAACTTAATGCATTATATTTGTCAGAAATAAATGCAATAAAACTTAAACATGCCTTATATTGCAACACTGAGTAATTTAAACATACTTATATGCTATTTATGTTTAAAAAGCACATACAAAAGCTTGTGTTTTGGTGTGAAAGGCTGTCAGGCCCTGTCTAGGAATCTGTAACACTGTCCTCTTGTACCATGTGGGTTTCAGTTTTGTAGACATTCATGCCTCTTGTAAGAAAATGAACAAGGAAAGATCCTGATGATTTTCAGGAGAAACACCAGCCTTCCTTCCCTATCCGCTTCTGATATTTAGCTATTGCACCATTACTTTTGTTAAATTATGACATTACAAAGAAAAAGAAAAATAATTATTTTTCCTGTCCTGTGTCTGATAAAGAAACTTTCTGTATCAATATACTTAGCATGTGGTATTGGGAAAGTATAGTCTTAAAATTGTAGCTAGTGTATCAATTTCTCTTAAATAAAGTCTGGGTTACATTGACCTTGGGGTGATAATAATATTTCCACTCCCATTTTCCCATCTGAATAATGCTGTAAGCTATACCTGACAAATCTGCTTCACAGAATTATTATAATCATTGACTAGAAAAACATTTATGAAAGATGTATACACTTCTAAAGTTACATTCATTTAAAAGTAATAACATTATTTGTTTTTATTTCATCTTTACAATGGTAAAAGTATGGTCCAGATATTTTTTAGATGGTAATGATGCTCAGAAAGTCCATAAGTTATCAAATGTCACATTTAATAAGACTTTTAATAATTTTGGAATGTCATTCTAGAACATCCTATGACCTCTATTTTAAAGATGCTTAAAAATATAGTTGATTTTTTTGGGGTGGAGAGTTTGTTGATGATTATAGGTAGAACTCTATTGTGGTTGCCAGTGACAGAAACCCAAAATAGCTTAGAGGAAAAAGAATAACAAAGGAATGTATGTATTTGTACAATTGGGTAGAGAGCCTTAAGGATGGCATCAGTGATTGTCACCCCTTGTATTTTAACCACCATGCAGACCCCTCACATCCCGTCAGGTTGGTCTATGTGACCAATAGATGACAGCAGAAGGGATGATGGTATGTGGCTTCACAGGATGTATTCAGAAGGGTGTTGTGGCTTCTACTTTGCTCTCTCGGATTGCTCACTGCAAAGGAAGCTCTCTGCCATGTCATGAGGATGCTTGAGTGGCTCTACGGAGAAATCCACGTGATGAGGATGAGGAACTGAGGCCTCTAGCTGACAGTCATGTGAGTGAAGCAGCCCCTGGAAGGAGTCCTTCTGCATCCTTGACTCCTAGGGACTGTGTAAGATCATACAGAATGTCATTTTAGGCTGTGATATCCTAGGCCAATTTATTACAGAGAAATAGATTCCTAATAAAACAACTAACGAGTCTGATAGTAGAGCTTGCTGAGGTACCTATAATTCATATATAGTCAAAGCTCTGATCAGAGCTATATTTCACTCTCTCTTGACTCTACATTTCTCCATGTTGTATTATTCTTAGATTCTCACCCTTGGGGGTGAAAATTATGACCATGAAGAGATTATGGTTCCCATTAAATTTATAGCTTTTAATTTTAGATAAAAAGCCATATCATTTATTTCCTACATGATAAAATAAAATCTTTTACAGGACTGTAAATAATAGTGCTATTTGGGTCACATACCACCCTTTAGACTAATTTGGCTATATCCCAATTGGTTCAAAGAAATAGTTTTATTATTGTATAGTTTTAATTTTCTATTATAGTTTCTCCTTTCACCCATGAATTATTCAGAAATGTATTTAAAACTGGTGCAATGGTAGAATGCTGTCCCATGCAAGAATAAGAAGGACAAAATAATTTGGAATTAGACATATGAGAAACTCTAAAATCTTCATTATTTACACTGGACCTTGAAGAATGAAGACCTTCAGAAATGACTACAGAAGAAAGGATATTTTAGCAAAAGCACTAATCTAGAGATTGGAAGGCCTGTTGGAGAGTCTCCAGAGGTTGAAGCAGTTTAGGCCATGATCTCCAAACTCCCTTGCTGTGTTTTAGAAGACATTTGCATAAACATGGGATTTCTGACAAGGGCTCTTACATGAGTTTAGGATTTGGGTCTTACATAAACACTTTTATTTTAGTTTTAGGTTACACTGAAAATCTCCATAAAAGCAAGCCATGTTTTCTAATTCAATCCTCTACATGTTGCAAGGAGAGATGAATGTATTTCAGCTGCTGCGCAGTTGTGCTATCTCATTTGGGAACATTTGAAACGATATTCATCGTATTGACACAATTCCTTTGTATGTGGTTAGGTGTCCTGCCTGCAGCAACTGGGGAAAATGTGGCAGTGAAACTGTCAGCATTCCTCACGACTGAAGTGATTAGAATGAGTCCTTTCAAAGGTGTGCATTGAAGTTTAGCATGAAAAAAGAAAAAAAAAAACAAACAAAAAAAACTGTGAGGGCAGTCACGGTTTTATAGTTTTGTTGTAATTTTCATTCCAGCACATTATTTTGTGTGATTGATAATTAAAAAATAATAATTTCACTTTTGGCAGATTCCCTCGTCCTTGGCTCCTGTGATTTTAAGATTTTTTTTTTTTTTTTAAAGCAGCTCTGTCACGAAGCAATCAGCAGTAAAGCTTTGCTGAAGGTCGCCTGTGTTTGAGTGTTTCTGCAGCAACATGCCTGCCCGGCCATCCCCCGGCTGTGTGCATGGTGCACCGTGCCTGCTCTCACCCGCAGTGCACCGTTCTGCTTTCTGGCTCCGTGCCTGAACAGTCATGTAATTTTCATCAGCACCCAGGTAAGCTGAGGCTAATAATTCATGCTTCTTCACACAGTTGTGACACTTGATTGTACAAGTTGATATGAGCAATTGTACCAGGTTCTGACTCCCTGGCAGGACTCCGTTTCCTACTCGTGGCTGTGTCCCAGACACCTGTTCCCAGACAGGCTTTCATTCAGCCTTACTTTGCCCTGGTCTAGTCCTGGTCAATGAGCCTTTTTCTTTCCTTGAAATGCCTTTTACGTGTCCTCCGCTCCCCACTCCCCACCATCCCTGAGATGTTGCAAACATCTATCTTCCTGTAACTCTCCTCTTCTTTCACAGCACTTCTCACAGCCAGCAATTTCTATTTCTGGGTGTGGTTATGGGTTTATAATCTCCATGAGGGTCGAAATCAGGTCTGTTTTTCTCTCCATTGTTTCATAAGTCTCTACATTTTACAGTACGTAGGAGTCTCAGAAAACCACTTGTTGAATCTATAACTGAATGAAATGGAAAAGCAGAGGTCTTAAATATTAATATTAGACACTTCCACACCCATGTGGAGATCAGCATAGCTGGATATTGAGACCACTAGAGTCAGATAGATGAGTTGAGCTCCGTCGGTTAATTAGCCAAGTGTTCTTTAAATAAATAGGACTTTTTTTTCTACTAGGTAGGACAATGTAAATGAAAGGCCTGGTATAGAGCACCATATGGTATGAAACTATAAATGATAGTTTTAAATATAGGCCATAATACTATTAATATTATTATTAATGATAAAAAGTATACTTAAAATAATATTCTAGATTGACTATAAAAACTCTTCTCTGTGAAAGTTAATAAAATCTTTCAACAATTACTAAAATTTAATATAGGGCAATGAAAATTTTATCTGGCTAATTTAAAAAAATGAAGACCGGTAGTATGCTTTGAAGAAAGTTGCCGGTAGAACCAGCAGTCAAAATGCTCCAGTAGCTGACAGAGTATGTTATCTTAAACATTTTGAGGTAAAGCATATTTGAAGAACAGTCTGGGTTATTAATTTTTGGTGAAAGACATGAGCATTAACTCCATTTTACTAAAGATAGCTCTGAGGAATGGCAAGTCAGATTGCAAACATATTTGAGAGCTGAAGACAGACCGTCTCATTCTCTCCCTATGACCTTGCTTTTTTGCAGGTTTATGAAGTGCCACGTGCTTAGAAAGCATTAATTTATGGGGTACTTTTGTCTCTATATTGGAAGCTCTTGGACAAGAGGGAGCCATTGATCGATTTTCTCCTTCTGCCAACGCCTATCATCATCTTTGTGATAGGTGGACTGATGTGGCCGACAAAGAAGCCTTTTGAGAGGCTTATGAATAAGACCATGAGAATTTTTAATAACAGAAAGGCTTGCAGGCTGGGCAAAATGTTACTAAGAGAAGGCACATCTCAAAGTCCACACGGAAAATACTTGGTCGTGCTGGGGCTGTGGGTTATCCATGCAAGAAGGTAACTTGAGTTAGTTGCTGACTCCCTAATGGGAAAAAAAATATTCATTGCATAAAATCTGCAGAATAGAGAGGACTTTCATACAACTTGGTATGCAGCATGCCTTACCAACTTCCAATGGCAGAGGAGCCACTTTGCAATTTATTATATACATTAATTTGATTGCACAGTGATATATTTGTAAGACAAATTACCACAGGTCTAATTAAAAGGCAGTCTTAAAACCACCTGACTACTGATTTACATTTCATTTATTTGATTCTGATGTATTTGCAGTGATAAATTAGATGTAATTTCCAGGCAATAAAACTTAAGTGGTGTAAAATATCAAGGTTACTAAATCAACAATGAATGTATAAACTCAACCACAAACTGGTTTACGTGAGTCATTGAATGAGGTGTTGTGTATCAGTTCATAAGCAATGTAGGGTAGTTAATCTTTTTGTTACTGACTTGTGAGAACCACACACATCTCCGATTATTGGCCTCAGGTTCTTCATCTGAAAATGAGTTGTTCAGATTTACTCTCCAGGGTTGTGTTTTATGAAGTAAATAAAATAAGAAAGTGCACTGCTTTTCCAGTGAGAAGTAATGACAGCTCCCAATGAACTTATGCACCCTAGCCCTAAGAAAAATCCATAACTATGAAATGTGTGTATGTCTGGGTTGTTTATCTTGTTGCTTGCATTTGAAGGCAGTCTGCAAATACATGAATTTTAGTTTATCATAACATTAACAAACATCTGACTAAATTATATACAGGGTGCATCCAATCAATTGTCAAAATTTTAGTAAAATAAACAACATACCACAAAAGTGTTATATATTTTTTGAAATAAACTTATTCTTATGTGTAAATACATAAACATAGTCATTGTTTTTCAAATTGTTCAAAAAAGTCTCCATTTGCTGCAATAATAGACTTGATTCAACTTTGGAATCTTGAGCCCACTTTAACTTTTCTTTATCCATGGACATCATAATGTTTTCAATCTTAGCTTTAACAGTCTCTTGATTGGAATGAGGTTGTTTATTAACTTCTCTCTCACAAACGCTGCATACATAATAGTCTAAAGGGTTTGCATCTGGTGAACTAGGGGGCCAGATTTTCTTTGACCAGAATTCAAAAACATTGACACTGAGAAATTCTCGCACCTTTTTTGGCTTTATGTGCTAGTGCACCATCTTGTTGGAAGTTAAAATGACGTCTACTTGCAACTTCCTTCATCCATGGTACAACTACTTCTCTCAAAACATCAAAGTAAACATCCTGGATCTTCACTGATGATCTCCTGGATTCTGTGTACAATACCTGGACTTGTGCGATCCTTGCTTACCTTATGCGTTTTCCTTGTTGGTGTGGTGACTTCAGGATCAGCATCATACACCTTTTTCATGTTGTAAACTGTATGTAAAAGGATGTTATTGAAGTCCACAACTTCCTTAGCAGTTCACCCTACATGCAGTCCAGAAATTATAGTTGCTCTAACATTGTATTCCTTCAACATGACAGTTGCTCTCAGAATTTAATAATTTATATGTGAAACCATGATGTTAAATCATAACCTTAGAAACAGTTTTTCAAAATTTAATAAGAAGCACATGAAATAAGAAGATGCAAAGTTATTTTTGCACGTACCCTGTATATATTTTGAAGTTAGAAAGAAAACTGGCAGACAGATGAGTACTTGCCAGTGTTGATACTGTTCCTTCATTCTGACTCATTAATGACGTTAACTGCTTCATTTAAAAACAAACGTTGTGACACTGATAGATTTGAATTAATGTACCTGAACATGGGCAAAATTTTAAAACACAAATTAGTTCAAGTTGAGTGTAGACAGAAGTGGAATGAGGGAGGGAACTGGGTTAGAAGATGATTGTGACTGATAACAAGAATTCTAGGTACTGCCTTCTAGTCATAGGGAAGTAAGTATATGCATATGTATTAATTGAGCCCTACCCTTCTTGTGTGTGTGTGTGTGTGTGTGTGTGTGTGTGTGTGTGTACACTAGCTAAGGCATTTTAGAGGAGTTTTCTTTATCTCATCTTGTCCTCTGTGGTGCTGGGAATCCCAGGTGTATGGCAAGCCGTGTGCTTACTGATTTTGTCAAGTGGTGTTTGGATAAAATGTGACTTTCCTTATCTTTTATTTAAGACGTCTTTTCTTTTCATCCTCATTCCTTTGTCCCACCAAAACCTCTGGGCTAATTAGATCCATGAAAGAAGATTCTCCCTCTGTCTGCAGTTAATTTTTTTCTTTGCTTTTTGTTTCTAGTAAATTATGCCCCTTGAGTTTCTTTGTAATCTGTTGTAACCACCCCCCTTCATAATATATTTATTCCTTCAAACAAGCTGGCACTGCTATTTTTTACATATCAAGCTTCTCCTTAAAAGAATCATTTCCACATATCCTCACCTTTTTATTATCATTTCTTGTTTTATTTCAATTATCATGCTTGTTCTTTCTTCTAGGATGAGACCTGGCTGGGACTCGTATTAGCAAATTCGGTAAATGCAGCTTAAGGTGGGAAGCTGAGATAAACTGCACTGCGGGTGTGGAAGATCCTCTTTTATTTATTGCATTTTCTGTTAGATTAAAGTGTTCTCCTTTTGAAAACCTCTTCAATAAAATCATTCAGGGTGAATAGTTACAGTTATCAACTGGAGAACTCAGCCCTGGGGCTCTAAAATTTCAGATACATATGTTAAAATATATTGAGCAATCTCTGGAAAGGATAAGTAAAACATAAGAATTGTATTTCTGTTCTTGCCATAATAGCCCTACAGCTGTGAATAATCTCTGGGTCATAGTTTGTTCATCAATAAATCAAGATGCTGAAACTCATTTAGCTCTAAAAGAAAATATAATTGGATTGACGTTCTGAATTTATCAGTATATATTTTTCAGTTTCCACAGATATTTTTGTAGTAAAGAATTAAGTAAGTAAGGTGCCAGCCTGTGAACCCAAAGGTCTCTGGTTCGATTCCCAGGCAGGGAGGGCAACGTAACCAGGTTGCAAGCCAGGTCTCCAGCCAGGTCTGTGGCTGGAGGTAGGTGAAAGGCAACCATACATTGATGTTTCTCTCTCCCTCTCTCCCTTCCTCTCTCTCTAAAAATAATAAGTCAAATCTTTTAAAATATTTTTAAAAAGAATCAAATAGGATTTTAATTTTGCCCATACTCTCAAATATAACCTGAACGTAAGATATAACGTTGATTATTGACCAAACCACAGAAGATGAATGAATTAATTAGTTGTTTGATTGAAATATCAAGCTTTAAAAATAGTCACTTAAGCCCTGGCTGGTGTGGTTCAGTGGATTTGCACCAGCCTGAGAACCCAAAGGTCGCTGGTTTGATTCCCAGCCAGGGCACGTAACCAGGTTGCCAACCAGGTCTCCATCCAGGTCCATAGCTGGAGGCGGGTGAAAGGCAACCATACATTAATGCTTCTCTCCCTTTCTTTCTCCCTCCTTGCCCTTCTTTCTGAAAATAAGTTATTTTTTCATCACAATTATATTCGCACAGAAATTTTGGCTAAACTGGGCTTGAATTAAAAGATGAATGATGACAGTCAGTATAAAATACATGAGGTATTTTAGCTTCTTATCAGCTTGCTATGAATTTAACTGATTTCTTAACAAATGGACAAGAAAAAAGTCTCTGACTTACAGCTAACATTTGACCTTGAGCATAATATATATTTTATAGACTGCTGCTCCATTTTGTGCCTCTCCTTATTTGACATGGTATAATAGCATGATAGAGAGTATGAACAGACACAACACTAAAAATGAAGAGACTAGTACTTATTATATCAACCATGGACTATGTATGTAGCCTTGAAAAAGTCACTTGACTTTTCTGAACTCTTATTTGTAAAATGAAAGAATTGGACTAAATGGCTTATTCTACCTTTATGAAGCAATTTCTATTGTAATGTAACCATTTGCTCTTGTATGTTATTCACTAATTTTTCTCTTTACTTGAATGCTTGTTCCTTTTGAAGGAGTTTACTTTGTAAAATATATTTGACATCAAGGTATTCTGTAAGTGCAACAATATTCTCCTCACATAACATTAGTAAGAAAAATTTTTTGACTCTAAATTGGAAATGATCAGTGTTTTCTAAGTTATTTGTGTTATTCAGTTATGTTCACAGCTTAGTTTCATATGAATTTGTGAGTGATAATTTTGCATGTTAGTAAAAATAAGCATTAATGTTAATATTAGTTTAGAATCTATACCTTCCCCTCAAAATTCAACTTGCAAACACTGGAACCAACTGTTTTTAACTTTAGATTTCTAACAAAGGCAAATTTAATAATGTTGATAATCAAAACTTAAATTTCATGATGCAGTATAAAAACAATCCGCCTCCAATATGGTAGTGTTTAAAAGAGCTAGTTAGCTCTAACCCATTTAGTTCACCTAGAAATCTATTTTTCATCTAAAGAACTTAATGAAAATGGTAAATATTTTACTATGTTAAGTATGGTAAACATGTTCTCATGTAGTTTTCATATCAATCATATTAGGTAAGTGATAAACATTTCCAAATTTACAAAGAAGGAGACTTAAGAGACTTGAATAAAATCAAGAAAATAATCCATGCACTTATGATGCATCATGGTGTTGCATGTTGAGATGAATAACCTATTTTGATTTGAATGTGTTTTGTAATGCAAATTAGTTTACTGGAGATCAGCAAGTAAGGAAATTATGTCCATCTAAAAATGGGCAAGTAAAGTTGGCTCCTGAGTGATTTTTTCTAGTGCATAAACATCTTGGAAGCATGCATTAACTCAGCACTTATGCAGTTAAAGAGGGAATTTTAGCAATATGGAGAAGTAGTGGATGGTTTAGTGTGGTTCTCACACGCACAAAGTTAGTTGTGAAAGCTTCTGTGAGTGAAGAAGCTGCAAAGATATTTATTTCCCTCATGTCCAGAGAAACAGAAAGAAACAGACATTGAGAGAGAATTAAAAAACGATGCAGCATTTTGAAACCCATTTTTCCTTTTAATCAAACAAGATTCTGTTGAAAGCAAGTATATTAAAGGATCTACATTGCCAAGCAGAATCAACTAAGATGCTGGATGTAAATTTCTATGGGTATTTAATTGTGCAAAGAATTTTTTGAAGTTGTTTTTGTTGCTCTTATTAATTTGAGAGGGAAAGGGAGGAAGAAAGACTTGTTGTTCCAAGTAGTTGTGCATTCATTGGTTGCTTCTTGTACGTGGCTTGACTGGAGTTGGAACCAACCTTGGTGTATTGGGACAGTGCTCTAACCAACTGAGCTACATCACTATGGCGTAACTGTGCAAAGATTTTTATTATTGATTATTATTGTTTTTGCTGCTTATTTCAAAAGCTTCATTATTTTTGTGCACAGTGAAGAACACAACCATCACAACAGCAGCATCAGAAACTCAGGCACAGCCTGTGTTGCATTCCTATTCGTAGCCACCATGCTCAGCTGATAAATGTCATATTAATGAGATTATGTTCTATTTCAAGGCTTCACACCATTCTATGGCTAGAGTCTGTACTTCAGAGCCTTGATTTAAATTAGGAGAAAACAAGTATATAGATACATTAGTGCAATTTAGTTATCATTAATAAAAAGCTATTCTAAAAAATTAATAATTTTTAAGAGAGAAAGCCTACCTTGTAAGAAACAGATGAAGTGAAATACATTTTCCCCATTAAAACAAATGTAGCAGAGAGTCCTGGATGGTGGCACAGTGGATAAGGTCACTGGTTCAATTCCCAGCCAGGGCACATAACCAGGTTGCAAACCAGGTCTCCAGTCAGTTCCGTAGCTGGAGGCAGGTGAAAGGCAACCATACATTGATGTATCTCTCCCTCTCTGCCTCTCTCCCTTCCCCTCTCTCTAAAAATAATAAATAAATTAAAAAAAATATATATATATGTATTTTAAAGTAGATTCCTGGCCCACTCGCAGAGAATCTAGATTTGCAGGTATGTGATAGGGCCTGTGGGAAATGCATTTTTTTTTTTAGATTTTATTTCATTATTTTTTAGAAAGAGGGAAAGGGAGAGAGGCAGAGAGGGAGAGAGACATCAATGTATGGTTGCATTTCACCTGCCTCTAGTCACAGACCTGACTGGAGACCTGGTTTGCAACCTAATCATGTGCCCTGGCTGGGGAATCGAACCTGCGACCTTTGGGTTCGCAGGCTGGCGCCTTAACTACCAGCCCTGCTACCAGCCAGGGCTAGATAAAATCTTAAAAAAAAAAAAAAAAAAAAAAATGTAGCAGAGACATTAAATTTTTAAAAATCACTAGTCTTGACCCTACCAAAACAAAACTGCTATTTTAAACTTTGTTTATTGTTGATACTATTACAGATGTTCCCATTTCTACCCCCTTCACCCACTGCCAGCCAGCCCTGCCATCCCTCCCCACTGTAATTTTCTTTTCACATATTAATTCCAGATTTCATTGTTTTCCTTATTAATGAATATACATTTTAAAATAGTTACATTTATAGCATGCCTAATATTAACATCTGTGTTTGCACTTGATCAGTCATTTATTTTTGCTTTTTCAAACTTTTCAAGGAGTTTTATAATGTATTAGCAACATGATTTATAAAACCCTTATGTACTGTTTGGTATTTGAATTGTTTATATTTTGATTACACATAATGAAGAAAACATGAAAACATTTTGGTTCAGATAGCTCTCTCTCAACTGTTAAATTATCTTCTTGGAGCATAGTAATAAAAATGAAGTTTATTGGATAAATGAATATTAAACTGTGGCAGCCAATACATTGATATATTTTATATATTTTTTATCCTAATGGGTAAAAGTTTAGAACTCCACCAATACATAACTATCCTTGTACCACAATTTTTTCAGCATTCAGTTGATATTTTTATTGTCAAAATTGGTGAGAGATATAAAAGACTATTTCAATACTGTTTTTATTTGCTAATGTCGGGCTTACTAGATGCTGGAAATTGTTTATTACCTATTCATGGGGGGACTTCAACTGTTATTTATTTATTTTTATTTTTTATTATTGCTTATGCTGTTGCATTGTCCCAAATTTTCCCCTCTCACCCCTCTCCAGCCAGCCTGTCCCCACCCTCCCAACCCATTCTATTATTTATTTCTCCCCTGCACTTAACCCTGTCTCTGCTTAAGTCATTATGTTCCTTTTTTCCTGGCAGCTTTTTCCTTCTCTGCCTCATACCTGCCCTGTTCAGTTCAAATGCTGTGTCCTTTCTTCATCTTTTCATGTGCAATTCTCCCTCCTGTGACTGTAATTTCTCCTCTGACTTCATGAGTTCCCTATCTGGAGATAAATCATGAAAGATAGGAAGACAGAATTTGCATCTTATTCGTCTATTATCTTCTAAAAACAAAGGACAGTTTCCTGCATCTAGTTGGCACTAAATAACTATTTGTTGAATGAATAACCCACTGTTTTGTGAGAAGGGATAGTGATTGTCTTTCATATAATAATTTTACAATAGAATGAAACTGCTTTCATTGCTTTCAAATTCATTATAAGTTTATCAACAAAGAATTAACTAAATTATACCTTTCTTAAGTTTCTATTTATTTGAACATATGATTTCTTGGAGCATTATGTCTCAGTGGATGACTTGCTAGGTGACACTTTGTTCCTTTTTTTTTGGGTCTGAAAATGAGTTGTTCTCTGCTAGAGACTCTAAGGTGATCTAAAGTGGTCTCACCTTTGTTTTCCATTCTGCTCACTGAGCTTCTGAGTCTTCCTTTGGTCTGTGTCCTCCTGAGTCCCTGAAGTCATAGAAGTCCTGGTCTCCAAAGAACCTGAATCTGCTTCTCGCGAGCCTTCCCTTGTGTTCTTCTTCCAGCCTCTTATGCTCAGCCTTACCGTCTATATTTGGGTACTTTATTTCACATGTAAGCACAGATTTCCTCTCTCTGTTCTGTTCTAATCACTTATTATTGTTATAATCATTTGCTTTTTGTTGCCTTAATCCATAGATATCACCTAATGCTATACTTACTGAAATAAGCTTACCTTTATGACCTAAAAGTTGGATTTACCTTTTAGTATTTGCTCTACCCCAGTTGGCAGCCCTCTTTTCAGGTTCCAGCTTCTTCAATTTGTCCTCTCTCACTCTACCTAAGAAGACTGTAAGGGCATTTAAGCCTGGAGGTGATTAAGGTGGGGGGTGGGAAACTGCATCAAGGACTTTGCTTAATGTAACTCATTGTCAGTGTGTGCTTTTTACTGATTTCAAGATTAGTGTATTCTTTTCTCTCAACCTTCATAAATTCCAAAATGGAAGATGAGCTTTTAATTTTTTTTTGGTCATTTCATAAATGTACTAGGTAGTCTAATAAAATTATGAGATTTGGATGTGCTCAGGGGATTTGGCAAATAACTACTGGAAATTTCTTCCGGAGAGGACTTGTGATTTCCGGGATGGGCGTGGGATGTGAATACCAAGCCATTCTGTTTTGTTGGGTGCAGGCCAGACGGAAGCAGGGAACAAGGACTGCCCAGGGTGCACTGGAGAAAAAAACAACTGGCCTTTGAGCGGCATTTTTCAGAGTGTTACTTGGACAACTATTTTCATAGAATGCAAATTAGCCTTACAGGAACACAGAGTTTCTACGATAAAATATATTTGAGAAATGCTAGGCTAAATAAAAGCAAACATACTCCTTTACTGGAGGATGTCTCAGGGACTTTAATATATGAAGGTGCAGCCTGACTCTCTGAAAAGGAATATTTTGCAAAGCAGTTTTCGCATGTTTTTGACCACTGACCCAATTTTGATTCAATGAGCATCATAAAGAATGAGTGTTTGATTCTAGCCTAATTTGGGACATAGATTTAAGGGGCCCATTTGATAGAGTATTCAGAGGCAGAATAATCACTTGCAAACATGGTTATTAACTAAAATAAATAATGTATGTCAACAAACTTAATGAATGGCCCAAGAGTCACGCAAATATTTTCTTGAGTTTCTAAGTTCATAATCTCCAAAAATAGTGCTTTTATGGAAGCAATTATAGTTTGCATAATTGAAATCCCAAGTTTTAGATCTGGCTATAGCTTTTGTGCTACACATTTAATATTATGGTTCAACCTTGCAACCCCAGAAGGATGTAAAACCTTCAAGAATAATCTATTTGTTCTTTTTTACATTACCTGTATTTTGTAGGGATTCATGGCCTTGCTAGCTTCCGGGAATTGAGTTTTTCTGCTGGCTCTAGGGCAAAATAAAGTTACAGGTATCTTGAAATTTTTAAGAACTTCTCTTTAAGCATACAACGGAAGGGGGAAAGACAAGGAGGGCAGAACTGAATTGAAGGTTTCAGTTTCCCCAAACCAGTTCTGCGCTCAAGGAAGTTTGTCAGACTGCTTGCAATGTGGTACATTCTGAGTTACCATATTGCCAGCTTACTGTGGGTATGGTGATCCCCAAAACAGAGCCTGGTCTATATGGAGCTTTTTGTTTCAGAGTCTCTGACTACTAATAGTAAGTGATCACAAATTCAGTGTTCTTCCTGTCTCTAGTATATACATCCAGTCATGTTCTCTAACTCTTCTACATGATAAAAAAGACCTTCTGACTTCTCAACAACAGGAGAATTTGAAGATCTAAGGTTTTAACAAAAGCAATATATTTTTAGGATAGGATGGTTTAATAGAGATTGGAGGAACTGAAGAAAAGAGGTGTGAGAAAATGAGCTGCTTTTAAAATAATAACTAAGAGTTATTGAGTGCTGTGTCAGGTGTATTAACTCATTTAGTCTCCACAACTATGCTGTAGGTAAGGTGCTGTGCTGTGTCAGGTGTATTGACTCATTTTATCTTCACAACAACTCTATAAATAGGGTGCTGTTATTGCTCCTGTCTTCTAAGGGAGGAAACTGAGGTGATAAACAGTGAAATAAGCTTCCCAAGGCCATATGACTAGCAGTGAGGGTGCTGAAAGTTGAATGTAAGCAGTCTTAATCAAGAACCAGCATGTCAAACCTCTAAATCACAGTGCTTTTTTCAGCTAGAGTAAAATACTATTTATTAAAGCATATTGGAATTGGACTTGAAGATGGATAAGATGTTACGATGCTAGTTTCCTTTTCTAAATTTTTAAATTTTTTATTTATTATTTTTAGAGAGAGGTGTAGGGAGAGGGGCAAAGAGGGAGAGAGACATCAATGTATAGTAGCCTTTCACCTTCCTCCAGCTACTGGTTGGAGACTTGGCTTGCAACTTGGTTATGTGTGCCCTGCCTGGGGAATTGAGCCAGAGACCTTTGGGTTTGCAGGCAAGTGCCTTATCCACTGTGCCACCAGCCAGGGGGCTAGTTTCCATTTTTTTTAATGATTTAATTTTAAGAAGATATTCTGTGGGTTTGTTCACACTATACATCTGTTTACAAATTTTCAGTGACTTTATATCATGGTGCAATATAAATCATTTCAGATCAATCAATGTAGTCTACAGTTTGAGTGTCATGCTCTCCATATTCTAATGTTTTTATTTGGCATACCCTAATACCTTAACATTATTATTTGTGGTCATATCACTAAAATCATCCAGGTTTAGTCAACATATTCTGCATCTATGACTTTGTGCATATCCCCATTGAAAGGTCTATCCACACATTCTCTCATTTTGTTTAATTGAATTCTTTCTTCAAGGAATATTTCAGAACTCACTTTTTCCACGAAAATACTGAATGTCTTACCTGTTTCCTTGCCCTTTGAGTCCTCTGAAATATATTTTACATAGAGAATATTTTTGTATCATAGTGGATATGACCCTTGAATGTAATATTAAAAATGCTGAAAGTTTACCAGGCAAAGAAACTGCCTGGGTACTAGCTGGTGTAGGGGCCATCACAAAAGAGCAAATGTGACCTATCGTTACAAGGGAGGAATGAACAAGAGCTTAGAAATATTGGTAGAAGCCAAATGTAAAGAAATATATATGACTTGATACCAGTTGAGTAAATAACCTTTAAGAAGTCATTGCTTTAGTCCAGATAAAAAATGTCAGAGGCCTCTTTGACTAAATGCAGCAATGACATAAAGGGGACATATTTAAGAGATATTTCATGGCCAAGAGGATGTGCAAGGAAGGAACAGAAAGAATCAAGAAGGATTTCTAAGCTTTTAGGCAACATAATTTGTAACAATGACATTAAGTGAATAAAAAACTAGAGGAGAATTAGGAGTTGAAATCCCCTCTTAGTGAGCTACACAAGGCAAGTGTCTACAGTGTCTTACATGATGGTAGGCAGTTGGAAATTCGAGGCTTATGAATGGATAGAGAAGTCCATATACTTGGGGTCCTAACCTATAGGTAATTGTGGAGCCTATAACCCTGAATAAAAACAATGGAGAGTCTGTAGTGTAGTATAAATTGAGAATGCATGATGAAACATCTTCCAAGCTGGGATAAAGGCTGAATGAAGACAGTTGGATATATTCTCCTATCCACCCCATCACACACAAATTAAAATCATTAGCAGATTTAATCAGTCCCAAGCCCATTACAATAATGCAAGATTAAGGAAGCAAACTAGTGTAGAACAGTTTAGCTATGTACCCTGTCATTTTTTATTTGCTATTTGTACTAAATGCATAATCTTTAAAATCTGTGTATTTGGTTTTTACATTTTAATTCATTATATATAGGGAACCTAGATTTGCATGCAACTGAAAATGAATCTTCTGGAATAAATTATTTTGAATGTAAGCATTATAAATAACCAGTACTAACTATTTTGCACATTGAAATTGAAATCTTTTATTTTAAATATTCACAGCACAGGAATTCATTAGGCCTGAATAGAACATCATTATTTACACATCCAAGGAATAACTTTAGTGGTAAATCAATCAAGTACTTACACTAAATATAGGAATATGATCGAAGAGATTTCTTCTTACACATATAGGCTCAAGTCCTTTACACATTTATTTCTGCCTTGAGATCTTAGCACAGATCACTGAAATACTATTAATTATTGAATAAAATTTCATAAAATTATAATGATAACAATTATACCATATATTTTATAAACCCAGAAAGACATCAGTGGACAGGAATCTACATTGTGAAGGAAAGAGAATTTCAAATAACATATAAAGTATAATTTGTGGAAAACACAAGTTTCCAAAAAGCTAAAATTACAATTCCTTATGACATTTTGCCTTTTGTGGATTATTAAAATATTTGCTTAGCTGCCATCATGTTTTATAGTACTTATAGGTTGATTCTAAGGAGGGACAACAATAGGATAGCAAACTAAGAGCCCAGATCAGTATTTGTGGAATGTTATACACATCAACATCTTGATTGGTAAAGTTGGACTGACTACTCTTTATTTGGATTAATGCTTTAATCCAGGATGTAGCAAGACTCCATTTCATGATTTTTCACTTGGGGTAGTAGCTTTTCATACCATTATATTAACTTCACTGAAACTGTTAAAATAGAACTTGAACAAAACAAACTTCTGTGTGTGCATATATATATATATATATATATATATATGAACAGGGTGCCCATTGTTTTGGTAACATAGCAATGAAATTACCTTCCAAAAACCGTAAATGCTTATAGTGATGTTTTAAATCCCCAAGTACTGTGTTCTAGCTTTACCATAATATGATGAATGACTTATTTCATTGGGGTGGTGGTCATTGGTCCACAATATTATCTGTTTGGAATTAAGCCCTTTCAAAAGCACAAGTATATTTTCTGAAAAAGAACACAAAACAAACACAGAAACGAAACTTCACTGAATAATTTATGTTCCTAAAGACTACTAAAGATAAATTATCAGCACAGAGACTTGGTATTTGCAGCCAAAGTTTATATTTTCTATGCATTCTTTTTTTTTTTTTTTTTTCCCATAATTACCCAAGTTACTGAGAAGAAAGACTGGGTTTACCTTTATTTTCCCCTTTCACCTGTTACACTGATTGGCTCTCCACACTGCCCGGATGTTCTACATTATCACCCAGTTTAGTGCTATGTAGGTCTGGCCTCAGGTCACTTCCTCCCAGGCAGTAGGATTGATTTGGGCAGTGTAAAATAAATACATAAATATAAAAAGACACACCATTTTTGACTGTAGAAAAAGCTGCCAGAAGATTGAGTTAGAGTATAGAACTGTTAAGGTGATTTTCCTCCACATCTTCATGCTTTATTATAGTAAGTTGCTATGCAAGAAATTGTATCATTTGCCAACCAATAATTTTATTTGTTGTATTTTATTGCCAACAAGAAACTCCAAGAAGAAAACTGGGGGAGGCAGGTGGCAAATTTACCACAATATGCTGCAATATTAGGAAAAAATGCAAAGCAGCTTTGTTGGCTCATTAGCACTAATAATAACATTTTCACTTTACCAAAGTTTAAAAAGGACTTTTGAAAGGACATGAATCATGCAAATGGACTGAGACATGCCAGTGCGTGAGTTGGCAGTGTAAATCCTTCCAAAGTTGCATGATTCACCAACAGCATGCATTTTTGCCTTAATATAACACAACCTTAATATCATTTAATTTCTAACACATTTTATTTTAAGCATGCATTGGCTACTAAAATAAAATTTTAAAGAAAAGCTGATGTTTGATATAAAATAATCATGTTTTTTTCAAGTGTGAAAAAATACTCTACAAAAAAATAAGTAGAAAAGTGATTTCTGATCAATGTGTGATTTTATCTATAAAAATCCAGATGATCAATTAGTGTGCTTACAACAACCTTATGGGTCTGCATCACAATAATAACACATACAGAAAGTTAAGAGCATTAAACAACTATTAGCACAATGCAATTAAGTCCTTATCAGAAATAACAAGAACCTATAAACTGTACAGTTGACATTTAGGTTTTAGGGTCTGCTTAAATATGACAATACAACAGTGCAAAGTCACATTACATTAATAAAACACACAATAACCATCCAAATCATTTATGGATCACTGACCCTTGCAGTTCGCATATTGGCTAGAATTGGCACAATTTGTTCATTTTGTTTCATCACGATACTTTTGACCTTCCTTAATTGAGTACATAGTTTTATTCAAAGTTATACTTAAACTTTGTAAGTATGTAAGAAAGGTATAGGCATATACCTTGTATTCTTGAAGACATGAGACAAGAGGAAGCATGTAAAGTCCCCATTCTTCATTCGCAAAACTCCATTGCAGCTTTCTCCTTTAGGAACCCTTTCATTAGAGTTACTAAAGAAATTCAGAGATACCTTCATTCCTTCCTAATTTATGGCTTGCAGAACAGTGACAGAACCACATGGTAGGGAGAAGAAAATAAAAATCTTCTACAAGAGTATATGGCAAGCATGCCAGGTCAATAAAACCAGAATGTCTGATCAACCAATACAAATTGATTAAGTTTCTGAGATGATTTTTAATGTGAAGTCCACCACCTTCCATCGACAGGAATCGTGGCTCAGAAAAGCTAGTACATTATACAAGAGAGTGTACAAACTAGAACTTGGGTTCTGATCCTTAGTTTACTGCTCCCTTTCTTATGCCTTGCCACCACTTTTCTCTTTTCCACAGCTTTGTGTATTTGAATTTAACTTTAGACTTGTTAGCTCTTTACTTCTACCCATTAAAACTTCTATGATATGTATGTGCTGTATGGTTTAGGAATATATCATATTGTTCCAGTGAGGATGATTAAGCTCAATACTTTACTCAAAATAATTTTGATCATTTGCATTTTCTCCAACGGACATGCCTTCTTTTCTTTGTCTATATGTGATTTATGAATTATTTTTATATTGTCACAATTACTTCACTAACCCCAATTCTTACCCTCTAAAACCTTAAAAAAAGAAAACAAAGAAAAATCCCATGTGAATAAAAATAATGTTTTAGAAAATTGCCATCATGCTGATAACACTAGAGATTTAGAATTCTAGTTATGAGTAAAAAAAGTATCATTATTTTCATGACATTTTTTCTATCTCCATTTTCAATCCGCAGAGCCTGTTAATTTTTAGGGTAAGAGCTCACTGATTTGAATGTAAAACATTTACAAGTTGAAAATTTCTCTTTGTAAATAAAGTCCTGGTTTCAAGTATGGTAGCTTTTGTCCCGTGACTTCTTATTGTAAAGTGAGATATAAAATATTTGAGATAGGTATCTGTGTTCTAAAAAATGTGGACTGTTCCCGGTCTTACAGAGACAACCAGATATGCTCCATTTGTTCAAGGGCTCTTAAAGAAGAAACTCAGTATGTGAAAGGCTTGATCTAATTATAGTCTCTGGAGACACATATCCTGCCCTAGATGACAGTGAACTCTTTTTTGGCAATCTCGCCTTAGATGAGGATGGCATCTTCACAATTGTCTCATCTAAGGGGCTGAAGGTGGCTAATGAGGCCAATCTGAGATCTGGCTATGCACTTTGATTGCTGGCATATATTTCTTGCATAATGAGTAGTACTGAGTTGCTAATTTGGTCTGGGTACCATTTCTGCCAAGCCTGCTTTTCTATCTCTTACACCCTTATTAAGCAAAATGTAATGCAGCCATGTGTATAAAGAGTCACCACAGTTAACATACATCTTTGCAAAAGTCACTCAAAAATTTTCAGATAGATCTTATATTTGTTTTTTTAGGAAGCTCTAAGTTAGCATACTTTACATATGTACAACTAATTTAATAACTTGCTTGCCAGAGAACTAAAAACAATTCAACCTTTGAAGCTTTCTAATGTATCTGAAGGAAAATTCCTAACATTCTTTAAAGCAAGACAAATAGGAATTAACAAAAAATGCTATGCTGAGTATCATTGATATTTTTCACATGTATAAATTTTTTAAGTTTGCATTTTATGTTTTAGTACAGTATAATTTAGAATTTGTATGCACGAATAATTGAGATTATTCATGTTAAAATTCTATTTATTATGCAATTAACAATTAGAGTACACAATCACAGTCTGGTTAAGAACTTAAAAACATTTTTTAAAAATACTTTTTATTCACTATTTTTAGAAATAGGGGGAGGGAAGGAGGAAGTAAGGGAGAGAGACATCAATGTATGGCTGCCTTTCACCTGCCTCCAGCTAGGGACCTGACTGGAGACCTGGCTTGCAATCTGGTTATGTGCCCTGACTGGGAATTGAACCAGCGACACTTGATGCTTGGGTTCGCAGGTCCGGTGCTTTATCTACTGCACCACACCAGACAGGGTGGCTAAGAACTTTTTTATTGCTGCACCACTAAACAAATACATTCCTGTTTATTGAATTTTACACTACCATTTAAAAAGTAACTTTTAGCATTTTTTAAAATTTAGGGAGTGTATTAATAGATGGAAACTTGATTCTGTTTTCTAGCTTATATCATTAATTAGCTTTGGGGCTAAGCTAGTGGACCAGTTGAAGTGATGGACTAAGTCAAGTTGTTGAATATTTCTAAACCAGTTTCCTTACCAGAAAAATGATCTCTGAGAATTTTTTTGCTATGGCATTCTGTAACTTGAGCTACTGAACTGACAATATGTATACTAAATTGACTCTCAATTTTCTGATCGCTCATAACAGTGAGGAAGAAATTATGCCTGGTTGGGTTCCGATTAAGAAATGATGTATGTACGTGTTTAGTAATGCATATGCACCACCACTCACTGCCATCTCTCACACCCACCCCTTCCATTGCTTAGTAATTTGAAAAAAACATAAATGCACACTTCCACACTATATTTATTTGTTTCTCTTCTCCTGAAGATTATTCATTTGGCTCATTAAAATTTGCAATGATTCTTATAAACTAGCTGCTTAATGTTTTCAGAGTTTTAGGATTGAAATTGTGGAAATAGATTTGGGCTCCAAACAATTATTTTTGTTATAATAAACAATATCAATTGAACACATTATCTTGTCACTTAAATGTCATATCATTTGTCCTCACCAAAAAAAAAAAAAAAAAATTCAGGAAGATGCTACCTCCACTTTATAGATGCAAAAAATGAAGGTAATAGAAGTTAAGTAACCTACACACTGAGTAGCAGAGCTAAAATTTAATTCTAAATTGGTGGTCACCAGAGCTGGGTGCTATAGTATTGTATCCCAATTGCAAATTATTTTTCAACACTTCAAACAAGGAGTTTGGGCCATGGGAAACAGGTCTCTTAAACATACAGAGGATAAGCAGACCACAGAAGCTGTAAAGGATCCTAGTAATTGAATAATCCAATCTTTCATGTTATAAAATAGAAACATTAGAGCCTGAAAAGGCAATGAGAGACATTCTTTCAAGGTATAACCATTTTTATTCCTAACATTTTCTCTAGGCCAATAATTGCTCAAGTCTTTTATGCAGACTGGCAATTCCTAGACGTGGCCTCACATCAGTATTATCTGCAGAGCCTTTATAACTGTTTACCTCTGTGTCCTATCTCAAACCAGTTGAATCAGATCTCTGAAGGCGGGATATGGACATCAATAATTTTAAATCATCTCCAGATGATTTCCAATGTGCATCCAAGCTTGAGATACTGTTATATATTCATATTGAATTCAAAAGAAGATCTAAAGACTATAAATAACTGGAGCCACATCAAGAGATTAGCCAGTACCATGCTTGTGAACAAACTTATTAGGTGTGAGAGAATATCTAGGCTCTTGAAGTAGAGAAATAGGTTAGTGACATATTCAGAGAGAGTCTATGTAAATTAAAGAACTGCCATAGCTCATACCAACTGAGCAATACAATATTTGTCATTTAATTGGTGGCTAAGACGCAGGCCTCAACTCTGACGGTGCATTAGAACTACTTGGAGAGCTTTTTAAAGTACAGATTTCTGCCCTGATCTCGGACCCAGATAATTAGAAGCTGTGTATTATTAATATTCTTTCAAATGATTCTTGCACAGCTGACATAGGAAATCCTAAAGACACATGTACGTTTGAGAACCACTGGCTGACAAGTGTTCATAAACTATAGAGTGGAGCAGAAAAACTTAGAAAGTGCATTAAAAACATACTTTTGGGACTTATTTGAAGATACTCCAATTGCGAAAGCAGGGCCCAGAAATCAGTGTTGTTCACAAACGCCTCTGGTGATTCTCTGTCAGGTGACCTAGGAACCAGGTTTTTTGTAACACTGATAAAAGGCAGCTGATGTTGGACAGTTTATTTTAAAAAATATTTCTTAACCAGAAGTAAAATAATTTTAGAAACTACATTTGTTTAGAACACTTTTTTAAAAAGATTTTGTTCATTATTCTTAGAGGGAGGGGAAGGGATAGAGGCAGAAAGGGAGCAAGACATCAATGCATGGTTGCCTTTCACCTGTCTCCAGTTAGGGACCTGGCTGGAGACCTGGCTTGCAACCTGGTTATGTGCCCTGGCTGGGGAATCGAACCAGAGACTTTTGGGTAGAATAATTTTTAAATATAATTGGTTTCACTAAGCAATAGTGCCATAAAGTTTTTTAAAATAATAAAAAAAAAACTTCCACACTAACTCAAATGAATAAATATGCATTAACCTTAAGTTTAAAAATAATTAAGTTGTCTAGATGTATTCGATCTGGTTTACTTATGTTCTCTATTTTATTATCTTATGGAGTCTGAATATGTGCCTTCACTGGCTCCCTAACATTTTTGCATTGACAAAAAATTTATATTATTCTAATAAAAATATGGATGGTATAGAAAAATCTAAAATGTTTTAAAACAATGTCCAATATATGGTTGATTTTCTGCAGACAATTTAGGTCCCAGTGAGTAATAAGTACAAGAATTGCAATGGATTTATTATTATTTTAATTTTATTTTTAATATTTTGTTTATTAATTTTTAGAGAGAGGAGAAAGGAGAGAGGCAGAGAGGGAGAGAGGCATCAATGTCTGGTTGCCTTTCACCTGCCTCCAGCTATGAATCTGGCTGGAGACCTGACTTGTAACCTCATTATGTGCCCTGCCTGGGGAATCAAACCAGCGACCTTTAGGTTTATAGTCTGGTGCCTTATCCACTGTGCCACCAGCCAGGGCAAGAATTGCAATGGATTTAGATATCTAAGGAGTGGAAGGCATTAAAGAAGAAGGTTAGTTAATTGATCACCTGCTATATTCCAAGCACTAGACTAGGTTCTTTCTACATACTAGTTTAAATAAACAGAGTTATACTTTAAATCACTATTCAGAGAAATAAGAGGAAAATGTGTTTGGGGTATTTACATCTAAAATTTATTTTGAGATGGTTATTGGAATTTCACTTGCAAATACATGTATATATTAATTTGGATTTTAGATAAGGGAGGTAGTGCTAGAAGGAACCTTAAAAACAACCATTGTCTGGAGGCTTTCTCAAAATTACATTTTGTGGAAACAGTACCTCAGCCTATTATTATTCATACTTCCGTGTATCAGGCAATCATTGATGTTCTGTTAACTGTTCTACCTAATGCTTATGAATATGGGTGCATTCAATATGAATTACTGAGAGGGCGAGCACTTTGAATAGCAGTGAAGCTTACCTATTTGCAAAATGCTACAAAATCTCTAGGTAAGAGATAGCCAGAAAAAAAAAATCAGTTTAATTGACCGATGTTTGCGATTCAAAAAAAAAAAAAAGGGCATTTAGGGAGAAAATAAACTATTTTCTCTTGGTGCATAGTTGGGTAATAAATATGTGTCCTTCACAGTGCTTGAACCTTATATTTACTTTAAATACTAATTGTCTTTCCTATTAGAAACAGTTGGTATGTTAACATTTAAATGAACTGTTTACATGTACCAAGTTCTTTATATCATCTTTCTTGAAATGTTACTTGTTCTTTGGACTAAGAATGCAGTAAGAATGGAAAGACATCAAATGCCTTCCTTTCCATCCAGGCAGCAAACTGACAAGAAAAAAAAATATCATCTCTAACTGGTATCAATAAACTGGAGCTGTTATCACATTTAAAAAATATTGTGCATAAATGCAATTTTAAAATTCATTTGACAATATTTGTAGAGCTCTTCCTCTGTGTTAAGTACTGCACTTATCTTTCAGCTTCTGAAGTTCGTTATATTTAGCAGCTTGATTATAATTAATTTGTTAAGAAGTTCCCCTAAATGAGATCAATGTTCAAGGGAATTCAAAGATATATTTAAGCACAAAGTAATGATGTAAGGATCTAAACCTTGGTTTGATGATATTAGTTCATACAAAGAGATTTTCTAGGGAATTACCTTAAGAATCATGGACTCTAGTTTGAAAACAGGCAAGCAAAAAGATTTCAATAGTATAGCTTCTTATTTTTTTTCACATTTAACCTCCAAGTGGAGGCAAACTTTAAAGTCTCAGCAAATAATTCCTACATATGCTGTCACTTTACACCTCGGTGCTCTGAAGTTTCTAAGCACACAACAGAACACATTTCTGGACGTTGCATGATTATCAGGATTTATGCTGTAAATATAACATGTTAAAGCTGATATTGGCTTTTACCAGTTTCTACTTTGTAGTGTCAGAGTTATGGCTTTCATAAAATATGATTGTCGTGTCTTTTTTTTTAGAGCGTAATACTGCTAGATATAGAGAATTCAGTATACATTCTTACTAATAAGGCCGATAATAATTAACATTTATATGTTCTTAATAGTAAGGCCTACAATGATTAACACTGAAATAATCACAACATTGAAGGCAATAGAGTTTTGATAGTCTAAAATAAAACTTTTTAAAATGGTCCATTCTCTTTTTACATCCACAGTTTATCCCCTGACATAATTGTTTTTATACCCATCAGCAGCAAACCAGTTTTGTCAAATCGATATCATTCACTACGAGATATTAAAAAAAAATTGCAATCCACAGGATTTATTAAAGGAGTGGCTGAGAACCACAAACCATCTTGAGGGTTTCATTTTACTTAAAATGTAGTGAAAGCCCATTTTCCTCTGCTAAAGCTCAACTCCTGAAATATCTAAACCAGAGAGTTTAAATGCTAACAAGTCCAATGTTTTATTTACTGTATACTTTTTCAAAAATCAAAGTGCTTCCATGTAGCGTGTGTCAAAAGGCCCTAATAATACCAACTAGGCATTCACATTTTTAGGAAAGGAGACAGACTTTGATGATAAAGTGAAAAATACTATGAAAAATAACATGAGGATTAAAAAGCATCGGCCCTTCAATTATACCCATGACTACGTCACTAGCCCTGGTGTGTGTGTTGGCCTGTATGCATGCACATATGTCTTGAGAAAAATATTATCTCTGGAACTAGTTAACTCATTAGTAGAATGAAGAGGTTGGTTTGTAAACATTGCTATAATCTCATCCAGGCCTGAAATTCACAGATTCATGGATCCAGAACTGGAGGGTCCAGTTGGCTCATTTATTTTGGCACTTAAAATTCAGAAAACTTATTCTAGGACTTGGTAATGCACTTTTAATATACAGATGTGCCATTTAATCACCTAGTGTTATTGTCGTGGCTTTGATCACATTATCAGCATGTGATTATATTCACAGTCTAATTCAGAATGAGTCCAAATTTTTGTTAACAATAGAGGCAACACACTCAAGTTTCTCAGCTTATTGAACTCATGAGCACCCACCATAGCATAGGTGAGTTTTTGTGGCCTTCCTGCTCTTGAAGATAGCAGGTACTTTCTAAACTTGTTTGTAATGGGTTATCTTCTGTTTCTATACTTTTTATGGGTCAAAAAGATAAAAGTAAATGTATATTAATAAATGTGACTGTTTTAACATCACAAAATAAATGGGGGAGGAGGTCTTTTTTTATTAGGAGAGCAGCCACACGGACACACTATTTCTTGAGTCAGTGTGGTTAGAAATGATAACATGGAGGAAACCTGCATTGGGTTAAATGAATAAACAACATTTGCAGTTCAGAAACAACTGGGGAAATTTGCTTTCTTATTTTCATGAAATTAGCAATGATTCATGTAAACTCCATGGAGAATATGGCATGCATAAACATAGACTCAAAGGAAGCTTGTCTGTATCTCTCTACTTCATTCTAAGCTACTTCAAGGCAGTGATATTTCCTTGTTCATCTTTATCTCCACTTAAGGCATTGCCTGACCCAGCATGTCGATTCAATCAGGGGTAAAGAAATGATTCTGAATATCAAACAATCTTCTATCCAATACAGGAATCTTCCAGTGCTCTAGAGGGCTCATTCCCTCCCATGGTCGTCCTAGTCCAGTCCTGTTACAAACAGTTGGTATTCTTCTTACTGATTTGAAACTTCTGTCTTTTTATTTGATGTAGAAGATTGTGGATTTGAGTTCTATTGATATTCTAATAGTCCTAGTACATGTCAACAAGTCACAGATAGATCCAGGTAGATCTCATCAGAACATTCTGATTATTTTGAGGGTGTTTGCCCTGAATGGAATAAAGTCATTCCAGGTTATTTTGGAAAACTCTTTGAAGAATCCTTAGCATCCCATTATTTCTCACCTGTGTTCTTTGCTTATACTCAGCCCTAGATAAACGTTAGGGAGGACAAATGCTGTTCAGCAACTAAGTTCACAGGTGAATTCTCAAAAGGCTTAGCATAATAACAAACTTATTTTGGTTCTATAAAGCCCCAAGGGTCATGGTCCAATGTGCTACAATATCAATAATTACTGAAGTGGATTATAAAACATCACCTCCAGTGAATATCTATAGACTAGAACTGTCATGTCATTGAAACAAAAAAATTTTTTTTTTTGCCATGATGTTTGCCATTCATTTATTCATTCAACAAATATGCATTGAGAGCTTATAACTCTTTGTTTCATATATTTAACTCCTGGGTGATAATTTTATTTAGGTTCTTTTAAATGAAAGGATGATTCTTTTCAAATGGTATATCTATTTATTTGTCTTTATGGTAAAATAAAACTTTTAACTGTTGGTGCTACAGAAAAAATATTTTAAATTGATATGTGATTAAAAATTGTACATCTATGTGCCATTTATAAACATGATTTAATCTATACATACTGTTTGTTATATGAGAAAATTATTTTTATTATAATAATAAGTGTTACCAGGATCAAAAAGAGAACTGTTTTTGACTTTCTTAAAGTGTTATTAGGATTATATCCTAGATACTGAAATTCCAACAAATTGGATATTTAAAAATACTTTAATAATTTAACTTAAGATCATGAGAACAAGTGGCTGCATCTGCAAGTTAGGTTATTGAAAATAAATGGGAAGTCTAATAGCTTCCTGTAGAACAGCTCTGCTTCACTATCTTTCTTATTCATTACACGACTATTTCTACTTTCACAAACAGGTAGAAAAAAGGTCAAATAGAGACAGTTACACACTTTGTTCAACTTCAAAGTCAAGGAAGTTAGAATTCAATTACAAATACTTTTCATTTTGTTACATTATGCAAACTAGAGATTATAATATTTAGTGAAAATGTATCATATTTTAAGTGTACATCTTCATTTCCCAAATAGATTAAATAGACAATTAACATACAAACAGTAATTGTATCACAAACTTACATTAAGGACAACTACATAAATGTGTACAATGTTTTAAAATGATAATGAAAAATAAATTACTTTTCAGTGCAAATAACTAGGTGCATACAGGATAATTTAAAACCAAATGGAGTGATTGCTAATGCTGAACTCTTAAAAATCTTCATCAAGATAAATGTTACCCAAGAAAGGGATCAAAATAAATTGTGACAGAAATATAGAATATTTTCTCTCTTTTCATTCTCAGAACGTGAATGATATTTCATCCAAATAATTTGCCAGGTGTGCAAACGTTGAAAAACTAATTCCAAAACCATTTTTCTAAATTACCAACAGACTTATATTCTTGATGCCTTTTCACATGATCACAAGCCAAGCATGCATGTGATTCCCAAAATCGTGGAAGATTTACTGTGAAATCTTTCCTCCAGTTAAAGTAACTATGGTATAACTTATTGTTTTTGTCGACTTCCTTCAGATACTTTGCTAGCTCACTGGGAGAGTTAAAATCTTCCACATGAATGAATGAATCTGCTGGAATATAATTTTCATAGTTTTCCCTAGGTGGCCCCAGCACAATAGGTACAGAGCCAGCCAGAAGAGCATTGTAGAGCTTTTCTGTTATGTAATCTTTGTGGATGGAGTTTTCGAAGGAAAGATAAAATTTACAGGTAGATATGGTAGGAATCAAATTTTTATCATTCACATACTCTCCAAATGCTTGCCCATAGGTATGGATTTCAATGCTTTTGCTCAGCTCATTGTAATACTTGACCCTGGCGTGCTCAGGGTTCCAGTTACTGACAACCCAGCACACTAACTTCTCTTTGCTTGGCACTTCAAACACAAAGGGGTTTGTGCTCACCGTCAAGAAGCCGTAAGGCACTTGGATATCTGAGTCGCGGCGGTAGGTCAGAGTGAGATTGAAGAGGTGCTCAATGCCACTCTTTTGGGGCGTGTGAGTGGGTGATTCCAAATTCATCCAAATCCATTTCTGGAAGGGTGGCCTTCCCTGCTGAGGTAAGTTAGTCAGATCCCAACTGATGTCTCGGTGGTGGATCAGGACGGCGTGAGATTTGTTGTACAGAGAGCGGTCTATGGTGAGATGGCATCCTTGGATGTTGAACATTGCCTGGCAGGAGGTGAGGTCAAATGTCTGCCCAAAAGGCCAGACCCAGATCAGAACAGTAGTTTCATTTAAGTAATCGGTTTTGGTGGTGAAGAAGTTTTTCATTTTCAGCACTGAGCTGGTTGACTCCATGGGACCAATGATCCAGCTGTTGGTGGGCTTGATGTAAATGAGAAGACATGCCATAAAGCAGCCCAGGATAATGCAGACAATTAAAAATGGGCGGAGAATACCTTTGGATGCTGATGTCATAATTTTTTCTATGAAACAGAGAAAGAGAAATAGGAGGGTAGGTAGGTATGGGGATGAACAATTAATCATAAATATAATTTGAGATAAACAGATCGTAAATCCTAAAATCCACTTATTCACAAAATTGATGGAATTTTCCTCTTTAATGTTATCAAACCACTGAAATACAGTTTTCATTTTAGCCAAGAAAACTACTCTCAAAAAGAATCTTCCGTTAAGTGCTACAAGTGAGTCAGAATTTGTTGTATACATATACCAGCAATCTTGAAGCCAATAGTTTTTTTTTTTTCAATGCCATCCTTACCTTTCATATTTTAACTTGTTGTAGAAAACTGCCCTGGCTAGTAGCACAGTGGATAAGGCACCGGCCTGCGAACCCAAAGGTTGCAGGTTCGATTCCCCAGCCAGGGCACATAACAAGGTTGCAAACCAGGTCTCCAGTCAGGTCTGTGGCTGGAGGCAGGTGAAAAGCAACCATACATTGATGTCTCTCTCCCTCTCTCCCTTCCCCTCTTTCTAAAAATAATGAAATAAAATCTTTAAAAAAAGAAAGAAAACTACCCAAAAAAGGCTGTCATCACCAAAGGTAATACTAAAAATTTCAGTATTTTGAAACCACACCAGACCTGTGAATATTTCCTACTTGATATAATCACTTATTTGCTATGTACTTTTTGAGATTGCAATATAATTTTGCAGTTCAGATGAAATTTAATAAAACTCAACTTCTAAAAGAAAAATGCTATGTTTTTATTTTTGGTATAAGTAGTCACTTAAAAATGCAATTGAAGGGGGACAGAGGGGAGCAAAGAGGGGATCGATGTAATACAACAACAATAAAATTAAAAAAGAAAAAAAATGCAACTGAATAGTCAATAGTCATCCTGTAAATGATAACTTTTGATTTGATATGTTTTTGTTTGTTTTGACTTTGTTTTTTAGTAAGTGTACTATAGAAAAAATTGGTTAAATTATAACTTCTCATTTAATAAAACTTTCTTGCAATTTTTTGTTTACATTTAGTAATTATAGCTAAAAAGATGAGTCAAAGTTTAAAAAAATTTAATAGTAGTATCATCATTGTCATTCATGCCTCCTTATGAATATAAACACAAAAATAAAATATGTAATATACTTGCAAAGCTGTTCCAATCAACAAAATAATATGGCCTTTCAATTTCAGATTCATAAAAACATTTTGAAACCTTGATGAAACTAGTGTAGAAATATTACATGAAAAACATTAAAGAAAAAGGGAGGCACTGTTCTTTATTTAAATACCTAAAAGTATGTGAACATTTAACAATCCTATTTTTGTTATGTAATTTTTCTCAAAACCTATGATATTTTCTATGTACTAAAGCTTGAGTTTGTGAGTTCAGAGATTCTAGACATTTTATATTGGACATGCTGCTAAAAGAGTGTTACTGGAATCAAAGACTGAAACTTATTGTCAGAAGTAGTTTCAGACCTGCAAAGTCAATAACAAAAGAAAACAGCCCTGGTTGGTAGCTCAGTGGATAGGCACTGGCCTACGAACCCAAAAGTTGCTGGTTCGATTCCCAGCCAGGGCACATAACCAGGTTGCAAGCCAGGTCTCCAGCTAGCCCTGTATCTGGAGTAAAGTAAAGGCAACCATACATTGATGTTTCTCTCCCTCTCTGCCTCCCTTCCTTTCCCATCACTGAAAATAATAAATAAAACCTTAAAAAAAATAACAGAAGAAAACAAATTGTGTACGCTAAATATATCAGGAAGCATGTGACCTTACTTTGTAAATTTAAATAGTCTGAGAATATCTCAGTATTTTTCCAGACCCTGAGATCTACAGATTGAGAAATTTTACTGGGAGAATCTCATTTTTAAATGGAGTGACGTTAACCTTTACTGTACCTAATTTGACTGAGCAAAGGCTGCATATGTTGCTTGAGTGAACGTTGAATCCCCAACTCTGTGCAAGTTAAAATGCATGGTAACTAGATAAACCAAAATGAACCAAATTTGAATGAATGTACACTCAGTTGCTTCCTCGGGACACTTAACATATATCTCCCTATAGCATGACTATTATTAATATTGACATACAGGTATTCCTATCACCAGATAAGCATAATCTCTCAGGTTTGCCTCTCTGTCGTGTCTCACAGTTGGCATCTATCTAACACAGTTTAATTCCATTGGTCACTGGACAGAAACAACCTTCTGCCCACTGTGTGCTTGGACATTTTGTATTAGTTAAGGGTTTTTCATTTGTTTAACTCTCTGCACCTCTTCTCCCCTCAAATTTTCACTTTTGTCGGGGTCAATTACTAAACAGGAGGGTCAATTACTCAGTAACCCCTGCTTTGTTCAGAAACTGTCAGAAAAATTTGCCTCTTGTAGCCAGATTGACATCCCCTTGACAGTAACCTTTTCACCTATTCCTCATAACTAAAATTCAGTTAGATGCCTAACATGTCTTTCCCCTCCACTACTGTTTATCCTTCCAATACCATCTTCCTACTCCCCTCACCACCCTTGCCACCGCAATCACCACACTGTTAACTGTTTCCCCAAATTCTTATTTTTTTCTGTTTTGCTCAATCCCTCCATCCCCTCGGCCTTCACTCCAGCCCATGGCAAGAGCTGTCAATCAGTTCTCTACTTATGAGTCTGTCTCTACTTTGCTTGTTAGTTCATTTTGTTCATTATATTCTACATATGAGTGAAATAATATGATCTCTGGCTTATTTCACTTAGCAGAATGCTCTCCAGGCCCATTCATACTGTTGAAAAGGGTAAGATTTTCTTTTCCACAGCCAAAATAGTATTCCATACATTAGCTGTTTTATCCACTCATCTATTGATAGACACTTGGGCTACTTCCAACTCTTGGCAATTATCAATAACAATGCAATAAAAATAGGGCTGCCTATGTTCTTTCAAATTACTATATTGGGTTTCTTTGGATAAATTCCTAGAAATGGAATCACTGGGTCATAAAGCAATTGCATTTTTAATTTTTTGAGGTAACTTCATACTGCTTTCCATAGTGTCTACACCAGTTTACATTCTTACCAACAGTGCAAGAAGGTTCCTTCTCCACATCCTCGCCACTATTTGTTTGTTGGTTTGTTGATGATAGCCATCCTGACAGTTATGAGGTGATACCTCATTGTAGTTTTAATTTGACTTTCTCTGATGATTAATAACATTGGGAATTTTATCACATATCTATTGGCCCTCTGAATCCTCTTTGGAAAAGTGTTTATTCTGGTTCTTTGCTTTTCTTTTTTAATTGAAATTTTTTTGGTATATAAAGTTTGGATATTGACACCTCAACAGCTATATCATTGGTCAGTATGTTCTTCCATTCTGTGAGTTGTATTTTGATTTTGTTAATGGTTTCCTTTGCTATGCAAAAATTATTTAGTTTGATGTAGTCCCATTTGCGTATTTGGTTTGTTTGCTTGTTGCCCTTGACCAAAGAGATCTATCAGTAAAAACACTGCTATAAGAAATGCCTGGGATTTTGCTGCCTATATTTTTTTTCTAAGATTTTTATGGTTTTGAGTCTGACATTTAAGTTTTTAATCCATTTTGACTTATTTTTATGCATGGTATAAAAAGATGGCTAATTTTCTTTCTTTCTTTCTTTTTTTTTTGCATTCATCTGTCCAATTTCCCCAACACCATTATTGAAAGACACTTTTTAGCTAATTGTATTTGCTTGTTTACTCTGTCAAATATTGACTATAAAGCTGCCAGTTTATTTCTGGGCTCTCTAGTCTGTTCCACTGATCTACATATATGTTTACATGCTAGTGCCATGCTGTTATGATTACTTTGGCCTTAGAGTTATTGCTTGATATTAGATTGCATGAGTCCCCCAATCTGTTGTTCTTTCTCAAGATCAATGTCACTAAAGTGGGTTCATAGAAGTTTTTGAAATATTTGTTCTAGTTCTGTGAAATATGCTGTTGGTATCTTGATAGGAATTGGTTGACTCTGTAGATTGCTTGGGTAGTATGGACATTTTAATATTAATTCTATCTATGAACATAGTATAAGATTCCACTTATTTATATCATCATCAATTTCTTTTTTTAGTCTTACAATGTTCTGAGTATAGGTCTTTTACATTTTTGGTTAAATTTATTCCTAGGTATTTTATTAATTTGGAAGCAATTGTAAATAGGGTTTTCTTAGTTCATTACTGATGTATAAAAAATGCAACTAATTTCTAGATACTTATTTTGTATCCCTGCTACATTACTGAATTTATTCATCATTTCTAGTAGTATTTTTTATGGAATTTTTAGAGTTCTCTATAAACAGTATCTTGTCATCTGCAACTAATGAGAGTTTTACCTCTTCCTGTCTAATTTGAATGCCTTTTATTTCTCTTTCATGTCTGACTACTATGGCTAGAAATTCCAGTATTATGTTGAATAAGAGAGGTAAAAGCAGACATCCTTGTATTGTTCCCAATCTTAAGAGGAACATGTGTAGTTTTTCACCATTGAGTATGATGCTGGCAGTGAGTTTGTCATATATGACCTTTATTACTTTAAGGTACATTCCCTCTATTCCTAAATTGCTGAGGTTTATTTATTTATTTTTATCATAATTGGGGACCAAATTTTATCAAATGCTTTTTCTGCTTCTATTGTAAGATCATGTGATTTTTATCCTTCCTTTTGTTTATGTGATATATTACATTCATTGATTTGCAGATATTGTATCAATAGTGCATCCCCAGAATACATCCTTCTTGATTATGGTGTATGATCTTTTTAATGTATTGATGGATCTGGGTTTGCTAATATTTTTTTAAAGATTTTAGCATCTATGGTCATCAAGGTTCATTTTTTGTAGTGTTTTTATCTGTTTTTTAAATTTGGATAATGCTTTTTCTTTTCTGGTAAGCTCTTTATTTCTTCTTCAATATTAAATAACAGACTTGCTGGGTAGAGTAGCTTTGGTTGTAGGCCCTTGTTTTTCATCAGTTTGAATATCTCATTCCAGTCCCTTCTGGCCTGAAACCATTTTGTTGAGAAATCAGCTGACAGTCTTATGGGAGCTTCCTTGTAGACAAGTAACTCTTTTCCTTTTGTGGATTTTACACTTTACTGTTTTAATTATGATGTGTCTTGGCATGGCCTCTTTGGAGCCATCTTATTTGGGACTCTGCACTTTCTGGACTTGTGTGTCCTTTTTCTTCACCAGGTTAGGGAAGCTTTTGGTCATTATTTCTTCAAATATGTTATTGAACCCATGCTGTCTTTCTTTTCCTTCTGTGCCCATATCATATGGATGCAACAGTTCTTATTGTTCCAGAGGTTCCTTAAACTCTCCTTATTTTTTAGAATTTTTTCTTTTTAACTGCTCTAATTGGGTAGATTTTTTCTACCTTGTCTTCTAAATCACTGATTCAGTCCTCTGCTTTTATCCAACCTACTGTTCCTCCTGCCAGTGTATTATTTATTTCAGACATTGTATTTTTTATTTTTGACTGATACTTCTTTATGGTTTCTATGTCTTTTTTATGCTGTTAAGCATCCTTATAATCATTCATTTGAACTCTATATCTATTAAATTCCTTGTCTTTATTTCACTTAGTTCTTCTTCTGAAGTTTCCTCTTGTTCTTTAATTTGGGGTCTGATTCCTTATCATCCCATTTTGGCAACCTATTTGTGTTTGTGAAGCTTATTGGAGCTTACTTTTTTTTTTCTCTCTCTCTCTCTCTCTGAAGTTGGTCACTAGGTGTATTGGTTCTGGGCCTCTGGTTCAGAGGGACTCTGGTGCATTCTATGTCAGATACCTCCCGAGACTGGCCCTGGGTATCAGGAATCCACAGCTTATGGCCTTTGGAGTTAACAGCAATCCACAGCTTATGGCTCGCTCTGCTGGGCCTGGGTGCAAGAGGAAAGGACCAAGCCACACATCAAGGCAAGCTTTTATCAGCACCAAACTCAGGGCCTGTCAGCAAAAGTTTAAAGCACCCAAAGATCTGTCACCATCTGCAGGCAACCAGTCAGGCTCAGTCACTGAAACAGCCTCCAGCTATACTCTTCAGCAGCCTAGAAGCTGCCCCGTGCGGGGTGCGAGGGAGTCCAGTGAGCAGAGCTACTGCCTCCCTTCAGGCTGATGCCCCTGGAAGGGAGCGCTCTACCTGAGCAAGAAGGCTTCTGCAGCACGGGACTGACTCAGCACACGGTGATGACCCTTCAGCTCTCTCCCCCAAACTATCAACGCCAGACTCTCTTTATATGGTTCTAGTTTGCTTTGTCCTCCCTCCACCAGAGCCCGGGGTAAGTGGCTGTGGGGGGAAAAAAAATTGTGCATTAGCCCTTTAGGAGGGTACCCACATCTCTAGCCATCTCTCCCTGGCAGACAGAAGCTGTGTTGCTTTCCACAGCCAGGGGGCATGTGGGTGCCAGATTTTGGTGCCCTAGGTGAGGGGGCCCAGCTCGGAAGATACCCGGGGCAGCTGAGGCATCTTTCTGGAACTTCCCTGGAACCCGGCCAGCCCTCTCGTGCCTCCATACTGCCTACCAGTCTCACTGTCTGACGTTATAAGGCTTCCGTCCAATTCATCTTCAGTTGGTTATTCAGGGCCACTTTTCCACAACTCTGCCGTAATTCCACCCTGGTCTGGGGGCGGCTCGTGGGGCGCCGCTGCCCCGGCCGCCATCTTGGGTCGCGGCGGGGCGGGGCTGCCGCCCGCAGAGCCAATCGCTGCGGCTCCGCCCGGGGCTGCAAGCAACGTGCCGCCTGAGGCAGCTGGCGTGATAGACTGTGCAACACACTTCGGCGATTATTTTTAAGAGTCCTAAGTACTAGAAAAGTGTAATTTCAAGACTTGAGCGTTAAAAACAACACGTTGTTTAGGAAAAGTACTGCTGGATAAGACTCGGTATGCCTGTGCTCCTGTGGTCCGGTGACAGGCCACCTTCAGGCGCGCTCGAAGGCGGCTCTATGAATGTTAAGGAATGGAAGAGAGCTTGGAATGTAAAGGGTTTGGCTTGTGCCTCGCACACCATACATAGACTTACTTCAGGGTTTTAAGGATAGCATTGTGAAACAGAACAGGCAGCTTCTTTAAGAAATGGTAATTCTCTTTGTGTGTGTGTTTTGAGTACTTACCTTAAATTTAATAGAAAAGTGGCCTTATAACTTGCCACTTGGGACTTTATTCCTAGATTGCAGCTGTCACCTATCACTTCAACCCACTTCACTGTCTCACACTAGCAGGCATGGGAAGTTGGAAGAAATCTTCCCTTATGCCCTTAGGAGTTCTTGTGTCAATGTGTCTGACAATAATTTTGTGGTACACATATTCTCTACTCGTGGTGTGGATGCACAATCAACTATTCCTGATAAGGGGAGACTGTCTGTCATTGGTAAAATTGTGTACAGATCATAGACCATTTAAACAGAAGTTTGGGGTTCTTCAGATCATCTCAGACCAACCCAAAGACCAGAAATGTATCATTGACACATTGATGGGTAGGCTAAAGTTAGAAATAATTTTTAAAAAGATTTAAAGATGATCACATATAGACACATTGTAACATTTTCCCTATTAAATAAAATGATATTTGTAAAGTATTTCTGATAGTGTCTGGACCATAGAGTGTACCGATGTGTTTGTAATTATGTTATTATTCCCTGTTAATTTGTCAAGAATCAGAGCTCCCTTGAAATAATAGATCCCTTCTGATTTCTATGCAAATTATTACCATTTCTAGCCACACACATGAACACACAATCTCTTTTGCATTCAAAACATAACTCATGAATCATCTCTGAATAAAATATGTAATAAAATTTCTGTTGACTATGGATCAGGGTCTTTTAGTTTTTCATGGAACCAGTCTTTTTATAAAAAGTTACTCCATAAGCACGCTACACTTAAAGGATTCTATAGCAGATATTTGCTGGGTTTTACTGCCTGGCAATTACTTTCTCTTCTGATAATAGCAGCCCAATTTCCTACTGAAATACTGCCTTTCCTCTCCAGTGTGTCATCTTTGGGACAGCTGAGAATGCTACCTCCCCCTTTCCTAATCAGTGTTGAGCAGGGAAGCCAGGTCATTCAAGCTGTCTCTTTGGGACTTTACACTTTGAGTGGAACAGTTATAAGGGGAAAAAATGTTGAAGCTAATTAATCACAGTGAGATTCTTTGAGAAAGCAATTTGTAAACCCTCCTATCCCGGCCCAAGGAGCTACTCAGGGTCCTGCCTTCCTGGGCTTGGTTTTTCAGGTATTCCTTCAGTTCCAAAAGCTACTCCTTAAGTTTGCAAGTATTGTTGTTTGGTTAACATTAGTTACAATTGTTTTTATTGCTTGAAACAAACAAAGAACCCTAATCAAGGCCTGGCTGGTGGCATAGTGGATAAAGTACCGGCCTGCAAACCCAAAGGTCACTGGTTCGATTCTCAGCCAGGGCACATAACCAAGTTGCAAGCCAGGTCTCCAGCCAGCTCTGTATTTGGAGGCAGGTGAAAGGCAACCATACATTGATGTCTTGTTCCCTCTCCCTCTCTGCCTCTCTCCCTTCCCCTCTCTCTAAAAATAATAATAAATAAAATCTTAAAAAAACCCTAATCAAGCATAATAATAATATTTTTAATAAAAAATCTAATGATCTCTTCCTACATTTTTTCTTTCTGCGAATATGAAGTGTATAATTCAAATCTTTCAAAATATGCCCATTATAACTTGAATTAACAATAAACTACATATAAATTCCTAAAACAGCAAAAAACTATCTTCACTTTACATTAAGCCGTAGACTCCCCCCAGAGTTCAGGTAGTTGGGGGGTGTAGGCGGTATCTGAGCAATTAGTACTCTGTTTAGGCAGTCTCAGAGACCAACTTATTCCTTATAGCATTATGGTGTTTGGTACCATGACATTAGTATGAGATTCTGCAAAATTCTTCTGGATACTATAATTTAAGTTGGCTGGTTTTATTTATTGCAGGGGGAGGGTTGTTTATTATTATCTTGCTTATCTTCTCCCTAAAATTTTTCTGCTAAGATACTTAATAAGAACAAACATATTACCCTATACTTTCTATATCTTTGAGGCAGAATATGCCAAGATATATGCTGCCTCAAAGTACTGTAAAATTTTATATATTCATTGCTTTACTTTCAAAGATTCCCTTGACACCTCACATTCCACTGAACCTTTCTCCTGTGCATTCCTACTTTGAGTTCCCACGATTCTCCCATTGGACCTTAAGCCAAATGCCTCCTGCCTTTGGGAGAGATGCCATTTACTCGTGTGCAAGAAGACACTGGTTAACCTCTGTTATATATCCAGGAGTAAGCTGCTATTTTACTTTCCCCAAACACTGGAGACACTGCAAGTTTTAGCCACCAATCCTTTACCTGAATATTCCCCAGAACATACCCTGGGTTCATCTTTAGGAATATTAGCTATACATTTCTCAGAAAACATCTCTCTATTCCCGCTTTCATTTTTGTCTCACATTTGCTTCCTATGGTATGGAAGCTGCCACCTGCCAGTTTTCCTGTCCTGCAACCTTCTTCATCTTAGGCAGTGTCTATATTCTTTGTCTTTGAAATTCCCTTTTCAATTCAGGGATTAACCTTTTTTAGTTTGATCTTTTATCTGCTCTTTTCTCTGTCTGCTGGTAATCACTAGTTCTTAATCACCGTCTTGATTCAAATTAGCTCTATTTATGGCTTCAGCTGAGGTTGGAACAATCAGATCTGACACTGAGCCCAAGAGTAACTTGGCCCATGTGCCACCTGCCCACAGGGAATATCACAAAGAGAGCCAGGTGCTGCTTCTTTGGCATTTTCTCAGAACATGCTTTCTGGCTTCCCTGGAGGCTGAGAGTCTTTTATAATTTGGCTGTCAGCTCCAGTGCTTTCTATGATTATTATCATGTTTTAGCCCATGGTAGCCAGCCAGTGAAAGTCAATGAAAACCTTTTGTAAAAACCTTTCATTTTGGCCTGATATATTACTATGCACTCCTGGCTCTGAAGATGAGACTTCCTGCCTTTCATATACAAAGTAGCCCAATTAACCCAATGTATTCTCCTTGATATGCTCCTGTCCTTCAAATCTTATACCTGACCCAGCACCAAATCCTACCAATTTTGCTTCCTAACTATTCCTTAGAGTGATTGAGTTCTCCCCATTTCCATAGGTTAAATGTCTATTATCTCTTTTATAGACTGCTAACATTGCTTTTTGTGATCTACCAGGCGCTCACTTTTGATCCTTTCAATTCATTCACAGTGCAGTAGACCAGTGGTTCTCAAAGTGTGGTCCCCAGACTGACTACATTATTATCAGCATCAACAGGGATCTTATTAGAAATGCACATTCTTCCACTAAAACCCAGACAAATGGAATCAGAAACTCTGGGATAAGGTGATCCTGTTTAAAGAGCCCTTCAAGTGATTCTGGCATGCACTAGCATTTGAGGGTCCCAGAAGTAGTGATCTTTGCAAACCAGAGATCACACATTATGCTTCTGTTCAGGGCCTTTGGGGGAATTCTAATTGCTTTTAAGATAAAGTCAGTAAGTGTTAATGTGGCTTAAACACCCTGGATGCTGGGGACTCTGCCTCTGTCCCTAGCCTGAGTGCATGCCAAACTCCCTTCTGCATTCTCTGCATCGCCTTGCTGACTCTCCTGCATGGGGTCACTGCACCAGCTCTCCCTCTCTGTTGCCTGGAAAATCTGTGTTGATTTGCTTCTTTTCAATTTCAGCTCTCAGCTCCACTGACAGTTGCTTACCAGGGATTCCTGACAACCTCCCTCATGAAATCAAAGGCCACAAGTACATGTCTCATAGCACTGTGTCATTTGCATAGCAGTTACCACAGTAGCAAGTTTATCTATATTTGTGTGATTATTTAATTAATATTGCCACCTCTGTTTAACTGTAACTGGGCTCATATGGTATGTATATATTGGGTATTCTTCCTCAGGATTTAATCCCTCATGCTTAATCAGGCTTGGCAAATTCTTGCAATAAACAAATGACTTTTAGTGATGTAGAGTTCATTTAATCTTTGGAAAAAATTCTTTTTGTTCATTTAACAAATCAATATGAATCATATTCTATGCACCAAATATGGTTCTAAGCACTTAAGAAATATTAGTTAATTATCACCTGAAAATCTGCTTGGAGAGAGAAAGGGTTGGGGAGAAAGGGAAATATTGACGTGAGATAGAAACAAATCAGTTGCCTCCCACACACCCCGACCAGGAATTAAACCCCCCAACCTTTTGATGTATGGGATGACACTAACTACTTGAGCCACTGGGCCATGGCAAATGCAAATACAAATTCCTTTAGATGGAATAATGACCAGGCTAAATATATACAACAATTACATTCATTTTTACAAATAGGAAGCTGATGTGATATCACAAAGTGGTCAATCAAGATATGGATACTGGTAGCCAGACTTCGAAACACGTTGCTTTACAAATACATGTTGAGAATTGAGATTCCAGTTTACAATTGCAAAGAAATCTATAGGTTATGGGAATGAAAACTTCTTTTACAATATCTATTCCTTTAGAGTCACTCACTGTTCATTAGAATGAACTAGATTCACCAATACTTTCTCCTTGCTCTTATTCTGGAAACCAATGGCCAAGAACCTTGGATCTGTAATAGTAGAAGTTTTAGACAATTCTCCTATTTTCAAGAGAGTATGGAGGGGTGAATGAGAACAGGGAGCAGTCTAGTTTTGTTATATTATTCTTGGGTTGTTTATAATACAAATAAAGAAATACTAAAGATTATTGAAACATTTTCAATGCAAATCCAAAGCCTGTCTGACAGCCATGGTTCCTGCTAGCCACATTCACTCTCAGATGAATTGTTGTTATCTGCAGCTTTGTTGACTTAGCTTTTAAAATTAACTTCCCTCGAAGAACCAGGTTGACCCAAAACAATAAAGGCAGAGGAAGGGGTGACTTTAATTAAAAATTCAGTTATATCTTAGAGGGTTTCCAGATAATTCATCAATTAATATTTCTGAAGTATTTACAAGTTTTTATTCTAACAATGACTTAAAACAGAAAAACGAATGCCTTCTCTATAAATTTTATATGCCAAATTCCCTGGATTTCCTCAGACTACTACACAAAGTCATATGCTTTTAATGACCACATTATGGTAGTTTGCTCTCCATTAACCTTACTACTGTATGCTTCTTAAGGTGTTTCTCAACTGTGTGTGTCAAAGGTGGCAGGAATTTCTCCTGGACCCCAGACCTTCCTGGGAGCTGTCCCTACCCACTCTGTCCTTCTTCATCCTTTGTCTGCGACAAGTCTAAGAACCACTGAAGCAGCCACATTCTGCCACTACCCATCCAATGAGTGGGCCTGAACCAAGTCCTGCTTCCCCTGACCTCTAAATCTCAGGGTGCCAGAATTTTGGGTTCACATTGCAGTTGGGAAACTGGCTATTCGAATCAATTTCGTCTCCTCAGCAGCTTTGACTGCAGCTTAGACATTCCATTTCTCCCACATTTCCTTTCATTTCTGGTTCTCTGCTAACAGTAGGGGCTTTAGTCCAGTTTGCAGGGCAAGGTAGTGGATTTGCGCGAAACAAACTCCTTACTTGCCTTGGCTCTTTCCTTTACCCTTTTCATCATACAATTCTTGTTCTTACAGTGATGAAAATAGAAACAAAACACCAAACATACCGAAGGATACTAAGAAGAAGGTCCCCAGAATAAAAGAAAGAATATCTATCTGTAGAGGCAAACATCATATTAGATAGGGCCTTGCCATGACAACAGTTTCTGATCAGACCAAATTTTGCAGACCAATCATCTTTTGAACTCATGTGAAACTAATTAGCACCAGCTTTACAAGGATTAAATAAAAACACACCACTGTCATTAATGAGGAGATTCTGAAACTTCAAGTTAAATCTACAATAAGAGAATAGGTCAGTACAAACTAAAATAGGAAGGATAAGACACAAAGAAATCAAGAGCCTGGAGACAATATGATAAAAGTATGGCTAAAAAGATGGTAGGAAAGAAGTACATTTAATCAACTGGCAACTGAATAATCTGGAAATGAACTGATTAACATACTTAACAGAAGATGGTATTGGAAAAAAAGTGGAAAGAAGAAATTTAGAAGTAAAAAATCCACAAGTGAGAAATGTTTCATCTTAGAAATACAAATACTGGAGTCCATGGAGGGGAGGGCTTCTATTGTATTACACAATTAGATTGACCCCATTGGCATCTTTCTCTGTGGGTTAAATGACCCTAAATGACCGAGTAGTTGAATGCTCAAAAGAAAGTGCCATATTTAGTGAACATGAAAAGAGATTAGATTCAAGGAGAACAAATTTATTCCTCCCTCTCCCACCACAGGGGCAAAGACAACTATCTTCCCAATGAAGATCCTTCCTCATCATTCTGTCAAGTAACCTCATTGCATATATTATCCCTGATTTTTCCTAAGTCTTCAACTTCTATGTCTCCCACTGTTATTTTCCATTATAGTTTAAATATACTCACAGTTATGGTATTTTCTGTTGAAGAACCTTCACCTTCCCATACATTGCTCTTGTTTTTCCTCTCTCTGCAAATAACCATACCATCCATACACCTGCGTAAACCTCTCACTGGAAATTATTATTCCTTCCATTCCCTAACCTGATGTCTAGTCAATTAAAATACAATGCTATAGTATTTATTAAATCTCACTTTCTTTCTTCTTTCTACTGTCACTTTATTGTAATGAACCAGTAACTGTTACCACTGATACTCATCTTGCTCTCCTCTAATTCATAGTAAACACTGTGACTTAAATTTTTTTTTCCATGTTTTGATCTTTCAAAAACAGCTAGATTATAAAAGTAATGTTGGGGAATAAGGAGTTAAGAGAGCTGTGGGGCTTATGTTATGTGCTTTAGGAAGCCATGACTCATAAATTCATCCAAGTTTAGATTAAGAAAATATTATTAGTCTCTTGGCATGGGAGTCAAGTTATCATGTTCACAAGGATATTAGGCCAGGTTGCCTCTTATCTTTCCTCTCACTCCCTAGAAAACCTCCCTGATAGACAGGAGGGATAACAGACTAGCTGCTTTAAGTACAAAATAGAAATGTTTTAGAACATAAATGCTCCACACTGCGTCAGATGACATTGGGGACCCGTAATTCTGCACCAGAAACAATGTGTAATGCACAAAGAAAGGCTTATGAAGATTAGAAGGATGTTTCAAACCTCTTCCTGATTCCTAACTGGTTGCAAATATTGGTAAAGTTTGATACTGGAATAATCTGAATGATGGGAATCTTATACAACCATTTGAACCTTTGTATTAGCTTAATGTTTATTGTATACTATTTTGAAAATACACAAATCTAATACATGTAAGCAGTCTATCGTGCAATTCACAAAAATAACAGAAATAGATTTTTTCCCCCTCATCTTTACTGTATAGGCCTATTTAGTTATCTTAACTATTTACCTATTTAGCTTTAATGGCAACAGCATATGCTTTTCTTTTTTTTAAATAGTGAGAGACAATAGATATAATATTTTTTCTCTTGATTTTCTTTTTACTTAACTTTAAGTCATGAGCATTTGCTCATATCATCAAGAAAAGGATTAATTTTTAATGAAAGGATGACATTTCTCTATATGAATGTTCCACAATTTATTCACAATTTACTGATGATTGCTCATAAAGATTATTTTTACTTTTGTCCTAATGTAGATATTATCACAATATGCAATTTATATAATGAACCTATGATGGCATTTCTGATAATCTCCCTGGGACTGAGTAGAAAAAGGGGAAATTAGGTGAAAGAAAATGAACACAGATGTAGGAACTTGAATTTTTTTAAAGGAAAGAATTCTGTTTATCATAATCGAGGCATTCTGAGTATTATCTTTTAAAGGATATGTGCTTCTTTGGATCTGATTACAAATTATAATTATTTTATTCACTTTTCATAACTAGTAAACATATTTACCGGTTATTCATATTTACTTATAAATGGATTGCCCAAGTATCTATTTTCCAAACAGCTTTTACTGTTTAATTTGCTGAATTGAAGGAATATCAGTTATATATTAATAACAATGCTAATATTCCTTCAATTGTTTCACTTTTACCCCCATTGCTCTCCCTTGCCTCACCCTTCCCATCCCCTCTCCCATGGTCAATCCCCACCTCATTAACCATTTTATTTAAAAATTTTTGGTAAATTGCCCTTTGATGGTTTGAGGCATTTTGGGTATACAAAAATTATTAAATTTATATAGTCAAGTATGTATTTTTTCCCATTGCTTCTTTTTGTGTTGTATACTTAGGAAGTATTTCATAACTAAAGATCAGTGAAATCAATACGCTATTCTAAGTTTTTCTTTTTTGTATTTTCTTTTTTATTTTTTATATATATATTTTTAACTTTATTGTTGTTGTATTACATCCATCCCCTTTTTGCTCCCCTCTGTCCCCTTCCCTATTCTAAGTTTAATTATAATTGGTTTTATGTGACTTTCAGCATCTTTGGAAATATTTATATACTTTATAGCAAAGAAAGAACAACTTAATATAATTTTCAAATATATAGCCACTTTTCCCAACAATATTGTATAACCTTTCCTTTGCATATTGTTTAAGAAAGCTTTATTTATCAAATAATTTCAGGTGTTGTGAATTTATTTCAAGGATCTATATCAATTCCATTGATTTCTCTGTTGATTATAGTGTTATGTCAATTTTACATTATTTATACTATTTTCACCTTTCTAATTTTTTTCTTGAATTCTATATAACCTGTTTTTCTTCCAAATAACACTAACATAACAACTTCATCCTTAAAAAAACAATCTGGTTAGCATTTGAAGAAATGTTTTGTTATTCTATTTAAATTATTTGGAAGCAATGACACATCAAAATTATTTGTTCTTCTCAATGAAAATATTTTTTTCTATTAATATTGTTCATATCCCAGAGTAAAGGTTGGTGGTATCTTTTATTTCCTAATTTTTCTTGATTATTTCAGAAACAAAGCAAAACCATTGATTTTGCAATTTAGACTTTACTAAGACACTCTATGAGAGTATTAATTCTAAGAATTTCATATTGGTTTTATTGTGTCTTTAAATGGAACTGCCTTATAACTGAGTGATTCCACTTCTGGGAGTTTATCCGAAGAAACCCAAAACACTAATTAGAAAGAACATAAACTCCTCTGGTTCATTGCAGCTGTATTTCTAATTGCCAAAATATAGAAGCAGACCAAGTTTCCATTGATAGATGAGTGGATAAAACAACTATGGGACATTTACACAATGCAACACTACTTGGACAAAGAAAAGAAGATAAATTTTACCCTTTGTGACAGCATGGATGGACCTGGGGAACATTAGGCTAAGTGAAATAAGCCAGTCAGAGAAAGAGAAATACCATATGATTTCACTCATATGTGGAATCTAATGAATGGGCTGAACTAACAAGCAAAATACAAACTCATAGAGAGCAAGTGTTTGACAGCTCTGGTGGTGGGGGATAGGGGTAGAGGGATTCAGCAAAAGGGAAAGAGGACTCATAGACATGGACAACAGTGTGGCGATTTTGCAGAGGGCAGTGGTGTAAGAGGAGTAAATGATACAGTGAAAACATGAAACAGTCCCGGAGTGGCCCCCACAGCGGCCTTGAGCAGGCAAGTGTTGCCTTTGTGTAGACCGCCTCTTTGTTCTAGTGCGTAGGGAGCCTCCTTTGTTCCAAGGTGTGTACATATGATGCCCCGATGTAAGCTAGTGCATGCCGCTATTGTACAGGGTGGACAAGCCAAGTATGAATCACCGACATCCTTGCGAGCCACCTGGCCTTACGGTCATTAGCCGCTGCCACCTGCAATAAAGATGCCAAATCTCCTGAAAGCTCTGCGTAAGTCCATGTTTATCACCAGACCAGCGGCCTGCCTACCATCTCAATCTCCTGGTCTGAAAGCTCTCAAAGCTCCAGGACCTGACAAATAGGTAAATATGTTTTTCATGGCTTGACATTTTTGAAATAAAGTTAAAGATAAGACTGATGATTGGCATCCTTGGCACATTTGTGTTTGTGAGACAGAGATACTATTCTCATGTTAAGGAGGTTGCTTGCTAGTCCATCTTTAAATTAATTACTAAGTTTATTTTTTCACTTACTTGTTTTCATTATGTCCCTTTTCTTCTGTGAAGAGTATTATTTTTCTTATTAGGTCTTTAATGTGTTATTTCCTTATTTAAATCTTTCTTACATTATTGACAAAATGTTAACCTTCTGTACAAATTAGTGCTGATTTTATTCCAGTGATTTTGCATACATCCCTAAAAGTGACTATGTATTTTTTGTTCTGTGGCCCTCTGTATTAAGTTTCAGTGTTAAGACTTGGCTATCTACATAAAGAATTAGACGAAATAATATAAGTGTTCTACTGTTCCTAACTACCATTTAATGTTGCACGTAGTATTACTATGAAGCTTTGCAGCATGAAGTTCATCTTTCCTTGAGAATTTGAGACTAGCAGACCCCAATTCCCCTCTTTTTTAGTTCTTTGGTAACACTTCCAATTACTTTTATTATGCATATTTTTTCTACTACTTGAATTAATTTTAATCATATGCATTTTCCCTGAATTGCTTTCTTTTCTTTTTTTAAGATTTTATTTATTATTTTCAGAGAGAGGGGCAAGGAGAGAAGCAGAGAGGGAGAGAGACATCAATGTGTGGTTGCTTTTCACCTGCCTCCAGCTGCAGACCTGGCTAGAGACCTGGCTTGCAACCTGGTTATGTGTCTTGGCTGGGAATCGAACCAGCAACCTTCGGGTTCACAGGCCAGTGCCTTATCCACTGTGCCACCAGCCAGGGCTTATTTCAAATATATTAACATCTCACTGCTTATAGCATCTTTACAATTAACAACAGGTGAGTGGTCCTTACAGAAGAACCGACAAGATGGCAGAAGTGGGGCAGAAAAAGTGAACCTTCTGCAAGTTAATCTACCACAGTGTGGGTCTCAGCCAGCTACTTGACATGTCCTATGAGAAACTAATGCAATTCTGCAGTGGCAGGCAGAGGCGGAGGCTGAAACATGCCTGCACAGGAAACAGCACTCACTGCTAAAGGGCCTGTTAAAGGGCAAGAAGAAGGCACTGTCCATGGAGAAGCCTGAAGTGGTGAAGATGCACCTTTGGGACATGGTCATTCTGCTGGAGATGGTGGGCAGCATGGTGGGCATGAACAATGGAAAGACCTTTAAGAAAATGGAAATCAAGCTGGAGATGATTGGCCACTAACTGGGCAACTTCTCCATCACCTACAAGCCGGTGAAGCATGGCTGGCCTGGTATTGGGGCCACCCATCCTTCTTGCTTCATTCCTCTCTAGTAGACAATAAAAGCACAGACTTACTTAAAACACACACACACACACACACACACACACACACACACGAACCAACAAAATAATAACCTCTTCTGATTTTTATTTCACTTTCCATGGGTTTAATTTTGTTTATCCTTAAATAAATCAGATGCGTAATTGCCTCCTATTATGGATTGAAAGTTTATGTCTTCCCAAAAGTCACATGCTGAGGCCTTAACTGATTGTAAAGGTGGGGACATGAACCGACAGGATTAGTGTCCTTACAAGAAAAGATACCAGGGAGCTCATGCTCCTTCCCCCATACCTACAAGCCCACAAGAAGGAGGTCAAGTACCATCTGCAACCCAAGGAGAGTTTTCACCAGACACCAACCTTAATGACACCTCACCTCCAACCTCAAGACTGTGAGAAAATAAATTTCTGTTGTTTAAGCCACCCAGTCTGTGCTTTGTTATTACAAAGCTCTAACAGACTAATATACTTCCTTATTGAATCACCCTACATTTCTGTACCTGTTATTACAAATGTCTGTCACAATACTTTCCTTACTAGATTGCTCAATATACATATATTTCTACATGAATAAAATAAAAATCTCATATCCTCCTTTCTGAATGAATGAACTTGCCTTCAGTTACCTGTGTGCATATGTTAATATGACTCATTATCTTTAGGTGTACTAACAAATCTTATTTCTGAGCTTTGAAAGCAAAGAATACATCCTGAATATCTTGTTTTTGGTGCCTGCACCCCAGTAGGTTTTCTACAACATCATTTATTTGTCTTTTCAATTTACACAGTATCTCACTGTAGTAGATTAAAAGGTAACAACTGCTTTACTCACCATGTATTCATCTATGACTCAAAATTGTTTTTACTGTTATGCCATGTGAAATGCGTGGTAGATGTATCTTTAAAAAAATGTAAGTAGGAAGACTATCCTGTCTTCTGGAAGAATGGCACCTGTTCTGTCACTGAGAACACCTGCTCCAGACATAGTGCACTTGGTTTCCACTTCATGATCTACTTTTGGCTTTCTGTGAAACTTTCAGCCAACGTCCTTAACCTCTCCATATCTCAGTTATTCATATAAAAAAATGGGAAAAATAACTATGTGCTAGATTTGTGCATGTAGAATGAATTGATAAATGTAAATTACTTAGAACAGGCCCTGGCACATAGCAAGCACTCAGTAATTTTGAACTATAGCATTTGCTGTACACAAGTATATGGCTTAAGACATAGATTTTTAAAATTACTTAATATAAAATTACCACATAGCAGTAACAGTAATAACTTTTGTATTTCCTTTTAAAGGGCAAGGTCTTAGGAAATTTTACATGGTGTAACCATGCCACTTGACTGCTGAGCAGTCAGTCAAAAAGTAAGTGGTACTTTGCAGCATGAAGTGTCACTGCTTGTCATTGGCCACAATGCAAAGGGCAATTTGGTTCATTTTAATTTTTATTTTGTTTCATCTTTTAGAGTAATGACTAGACAATTATTTTGTCATAAGCGGTATGCTCATTAGGCAAATCTGGCTCCATGAGATTAAGAAACTCACTTTCTCTTATGAGCTCTGCCCCTGTTTAACCTTCAATTTCTGAAAACATATTTTTCAGGTGTTCTCTTTTGTAGTAAGTACTTTTCACTCTTTTTCATTTTCTTAATTTAATTCTATTGGTATCCTGAAACTCCATTTTATTTTTTCTTAAAGCTGGCAAACCGGCAGATATAAGGCTTTGCATATAACAAATGCCCATTAAATATTTTTAAGTTTCTGTGCCTATGTGACACAATGTTATTAATGGGCATTACTGCAACTACAATTAAGTTTACTTACAGAATCCATAAGCAAAAAAAGGACCCCCCCCCCCCCCCGGTACAACAGGTACAAATCCTGTTAAAACATTTAAAAAAAAATTTTTAACTTAAAAAAATCCCTTCTTCCTTTGAGCTTCCCTCACTATTGTGCATCTTTCAGACATACTTGCACTATAATAAGACCATAGTCAATTTGCCTGTATTCCTCCCTGATTACACCTGAGGCTTCACGGAGGCATCAACCAAATTTATTTTGACTTTCCTTTCTAGCAACTTCATACAGTTTCAGGTACAAGGGAAGCATAAATATCTACAATTTGAGTAGATGAATGAATGAATGCTCAAGTAAAGATTCTGACTTCAAGGATTTCTGCTTCTTTCTTTATATGGAGTAGAGAGGGGACAAATTTTCTATGGCTATATGCAATATATGATGACACGACCCAAACTCCCAATATCTGGGTTTCCAACCACAATTAGGTCAATGTTTTGTGAAAGTGGGGTTTCTAGTCCTTGTGATAGGAAGTAAGACTCAGATCCTTTAGAAATGCCAATGCTAGGGAGAGTGCAAAGTGCTTCTTGTTTATTTGTTTACAGATGGGAATTATGTAAAATCCAAACACAAATGAGACCCTCAAGGCAAAGAAATATACTATTATTCACCATGTGATTTTATGAATTGCCAATAGTAGCTGCTGATATAAAGCAAATATAGATTAAATTCAAAAGCCAACTCATGCCCTGATTGGTGTTACTCAGTGGACTGAGTTCTGGTCTGAGAACCAAAGGGTCACCAGTTCAATTTCCATTTAGGGCAGGTGCCTGGTTGTGGGCCGGGTCCCCAGTTGGGGGCATGCAAGAGACAAACACACTTTGATGTTTCTCCTCCTCTCTTTCCCCCTCCCTTCCCTTCTCTCTAAAATTATATTTTAAAATCTTAAAAAAAAAAAAAAAAAAGGCCAACTAACTCACATGCAGTGATGAGAAGGGAGATTAACGCTTTTTAACTGTGTTTATTATATTAAATGATTAATATACTGATAGGACTAGAGGAGCCTTAGTTATTTTAATTTATATTTCTTCCATTTATATTTCTGTTAAATAGTATATCAAACAAGGAACTGAGATGCATTTGTAATTATTTCTAAAAATGATGGCATTATTTCAAGCTTGAAGCAGAGTCCCTTAATTAATGATTGCCAGTTGGTCAACAACGGAAATATTTGCAAGTCTGACATTGACCAAAGATGAAGAGATTTTTGAGCATTTGTGTTGATGAGAATAGAAAATGATGAAGATAATTTTTAGCTGTAAGATGTCTTTGTAATATTTAATCACTGTCTCATTTTATAGCTTGATAGAATTATAAAATAGATACATAAAGTTAAATTATGACTAATATCACATAGTTAGTGATACAGTAGGGAGTTCAAATGATATATTTTGGCTTCTAGTTCAAGATTCTTTCCATAGTACAATATAGCTTGTCTTCACGACATAGGGAAATATAGTTGTGATACCAAGAATTCAAAATGAACAAAAGCTCAAATTCAACTCATCAAGTGAATTAGCAAAAAATAACTCAAATGGAAAAATAAATTGAAAACAGAAAAACCGTGCTCAGATATTGAATCAGCACAGTAGCTTGTCTTGGCCATCTTGATACACATCCTTTTACTCTATCCTTTTCTTTCATGACCTGTCCCGACCCCTGCGCCCATAGAGGGCACCAACAATGAGAGCTGAGCAGAAAGGCAGTGTAGGTGGACATCAGATTTTGTTCAGTATGACCCTCTTAGTCCTTGGAAAATGAGAGGTCTCTTACCTCCATGCTGTAAGCAAACAAAGCCTGTCTATTAAGAACTGTTTCTGCTTTGGGGAAACAGATGTCTGTAGAAATGCTTTTGGTGGGTATGATTCTAACAAAAGAGCATTAATTATACTAGTACTGAGCATTTATTATACTATATTGCACATTCTATGCCGAGGATTTTATTACACAGTGTCCACAAATGGGAATAATTTTAATCCTTACTTTGTAAGAGTTTTTAAAAATTTAAACATATTTTATTTATTTATTTTTAGACAGTGGGGGGAAGGAAAGGTAAGGAGGAGGAGGGAAACATCAATGTTGTGCCGCTCCAGCTGGGAACCTGGCCTGTAACCCTGGTATGTGCCCTGACCGAGAATTTACCTGGGGACCTTTCTGTTTGCAGGCTGGCGCTTAATCCACTAAGCCACACCAGCCAGGGCGAATTGTTTTGAGAATTAAATGAGCTAAGTCAAAGTGTTATAGAAACTGTCTGGCACGTGGACATATCATTCTCGATTTAAAAAAAAAAAATAGCTGTTGTAACTGTAACCGCTCTCTCATTTAATCCCAATGATCCTATGCAAAGGTTGAGAGTTCATTAATTTGTCAGAACTAACACTGGGGGCTTCGAGGCCACAACTCAGGACCATGCTCTCCACCACTGGTTAGCATCTGCATCTTTCAGGAACTGCTGTAGAATGAGAAGTGAGACTGAGGTGTATCTACTGGCCCTCGTACAGTAGTTGAGCAAGCATTAACACATTCGCCACGTCTTCGTTTCTGACTAAACCAGGATAACAGACACCTACCCCAGAAGAGTGGTTTTGAAGAAATATAATGAAACATATAACAGAGGAATAGTTCAGAACCATGCACACACTTTCCTTTTTAAATTTTCTCAGTGCATGACCTTTATCCTAACTGGCCTATCTAGTTAAATTATCATGAGGGTGAGGTAGTAGGTAAGTTAGGTCTGATTTGAGAATAAAAAAAGAGAAAAGAGATTGTAATTTCAGTTTCTGACATGCTGTACAAGATGCAAACTCAAGTATTATTTTGAGAGAGGATTTTGCCAGTGCCTACATTTCCTTTTTAACATATCAAGATCTAAGTAAAGGAAGCTCTCTCTGGGTTTTGGCTTAAGTTGGGGGGGGGGAGGGGGGCGGGCATAATATTAAAAACAGAGGGGAGCAAGGCAGCCTCTAAAACACCATAGGAGCCATCCAAGCCAACTTGGTGAGTGCAGTCAGACACCTGAGATCTTGAGCAGCCTCCCTGCGTTGCCCTTCCTTCACGTATGGAGTGGGTGGAACACTGATATGCATGGAAAGCTTGCCTGTGGGGCAGGCCTCGCTGCAGCCCTGTGGGTCTGCGGGTCTGACTGTTGGGATGGGACTGAGCGAGCCCACAGACAGTCCCTTTAAAGGTCACAGCCCCAAAGGAACAGAGGGAAACCACAGCAGCCAGGCAGCTCCACTGAGTGTCCTTAAGGGGAGTTCACAGATCAGAGTTATCTGGACCTGAAACTCCAACCTAGCAGGTTGGGAAATGTCAGACAGGAAGATGCTTTTCCTCCTTCTCTTGGGCTTTATCTGAGGTTTTGGCAAAAGCAAGTGAAAGGAGAGGGTATCTGAGAGAATACAAAATTTAAAATGACCAAAAGGGTCATTTTCAATTGAGGGTCTGCAAACTATATGCCTGGTGGTCAAATCTGGCCATTGCCTGTTTACGGGACAACACCTCACCTTTGCTGCATTGTCAGTGGCTGCTTTTGTGCCACAGAGACAGAGTTAGAAGCTGGACAGAGACTGTGCGGCCTACAGAGGCTAAACTATTCATTACCTGGCCCTTCGTAGAAAAAGTTTGTAACACCTGCTTTAAAACATCAGGTTAGACTTATTTAAAAATGGAACGGGCATCTATTTATTTATATATTTTTATTGATATTTGATGGCTCAGGTGGAAAACTAGAGTAATATTAAGCAACAAACGCTACATCATCTTTTTACCACCAGTTAAATCTACACAAAATTACGTGTGCACAATGTCATTGTATAAGCAATTAGTGGATAGGATAGTTACAGAGCAGTTACAATGCTTGATGACTTAATGCATACTAATTTTTCTCGGCTTCTTTTGAAGTGACCATGTTTCTGATATATATTTCTCAGCATGCAATGTAGTATTAGGGACACACTTAGATGAGCTAGAAGGTGGGAGTGGGGTGGAGAAAATAAAAATTCGGTGCCTGCCTTACTCAGTGAAGGCCAAGCTGAGCACATCGGTGAGAAGGTGATGGGATGGGCCTCCCTGAGGCACACTTTCTTTCTCTTTGATGAGCTCCAGGATTTATCTCTTAAACGAGAGCCTCAAGGAAGCGGGAGCCAAAAGGGTATTTCTTTAGCTTTAAATAGTCCTTGAAAGAACATTGATTCCTTGTTGAGACATTTTTTTCAGTCCAGCTTCAAGAAAGAAGTCCTACAATCTAGCTAACTCCTAATTGTTAAGGCAAAGTCACGATTGCCATGGCAACACAATTAGAGCACAGCAAGGTTTAGTGTAACAGCTGGAAATATTTTGGAGTCAACTATTCCTTTGGAACAGCTACACACTTTAGACCCTTATCTTAAAAACTAAAGAAACAAAAATGAAAAGAAAAAAGGTAAAGCATGTATATGAAATGGTTTAATTTAATTTCAAGGAGTTGTTTGGGATGTTTTTTTGGTAATTTCTCTGTAATTTGTATCTGGGCCAGATAGAAGTTCTCTGGCTTTGCTATTATTCACAGGTCACTTTCTGTACATTCTTCTCCTCTTCTCCATTTATTTCCATTTTCTTAAACTTCTCTAACCTAGTCACACTTTCTGTGTTCATCTTATTATTATTTTTTCTTGTTTCCAAATAAAAGCATTGTAGTGAAAGGTGAAAACAGGATTATAATGTGCATGTATGCATATCTTGTCATTGTGGTAGTGGTTAACCTCCTTTATTGGGGACCCTTGTGTCTATGTCTGTTGCTTGCCAGGAGGAAAACTGTGACCAAAACTATTGTTTATCCTCTGCCTCCAAGAAATTTTATATTTCACTGGTGAATGCTAACCATTCTATATCAGAAGCCTTCTCTAGTGGAGAAGATTTTTAAAGTATAATCTACATCTTGTTGCCATTTGCCACCATTTAATTTGGTTCTGTCTCCATGTAATTGCAAAACATCTGGACAACCTTTTAACAGAGCTTTTTATATACTTAAAAAAGAGTTATCAAAAAATACTCAGTTATCTTTTCTTTAATAGTAATCTAAGTTTCTTTAATATCTTTTCAAAATAATGTGCTGCTCTTTAAATACAAAGCTGTACCCTGGTTGGTAGCACACTGGATAAGGTGTCAGCCTGTGAACCCAAAGGTCAATGGTTCGATTCCCCAGCCAGGGCATATAACCAGGTTGCAAGCCAGGTCTCCAGCCAGGTCCTTAGCTGGAGGCAGGTGAAAGGCAACCATATATTGATGTTCCTCTCCCTCTCTGCCTCTCTCCCTTCCTTTTTCTCTGGAAATAATAAATAAAATATTTTAAAAATAAATAAATACAAAGTTGTAATTGTTAAGATATTAATTTGTTTCATGGAATGGTGAAAATTCTGCATTTATTCAATCATGTCTTTTTTTGTTTTGTTTTGTTTTTGCTTCAATCCCTAATGTGTTGCTTTTGCATCTTTAAGGGGAAGGAGGAAAGAAGTAATGGCCTGTGACTTCAAACCAAGTAAGAGAAAAATTGGGCCACAGAATTCTGTATTTCTTATCTTAATCAGTGAGGAACACTCTTCATTTTAGAAATCCTAATAAACACTTATTTTGTTTTTCTCAGTCTTGATTCACAGAAAAAAAACCATTCATATTCTTTTTAAAAACGTAAGCAGGCCTGGTTGGTGGCACAGTGGATAAGGCACCAGCCTGTGAACCCAAAGGTCGCTGGTTCAATTCCCAGCCAGGGCACATAACCAGGTTGCAAGCCAGGTCTCCAGCCAGGTCTGTAGCTGGAGGCAGGTGAAAGGCGACCATACATTGATGTCTCTCTCCCTCTCTCCCTTCCCCGCTGTCTGAAAATAATAAATAAAATCTTAAAAATATATATTAAAATAAAAACCTAAGCAAAAATCAACACAGAACAAATCATTTACTACTTTGTAATATAATGATTTCTTAAAAGAATTCTTAATGATAGTAATGGGACAATCACATTTATTTAAAAACTTAAAAGTCTTAGCATTGCTCTAATATGATAGTGGGTTCCTCATGAAATAGCATGAGAGAAAACAAAAATCTGTAGGAGTCTTTTAAATGTTCATAATACATGTTAAATTACTATAATGTAAATATAAAAGACTGGGCATTCCATGCAAGAATATTTTATCTCATAAAATATTCATCATTTTTAATTTTTATTGAATCAATTTTAAATGAATAAAGGTCATAATCAAGGAAACTACGAGTGATCACAAAGACTACGCTAAAGACATGCCTAAGCCCCACTTCGCACCAGGAAAGAGGTAAGGTCATGATGTTATATGTGCTAGATTCATCATTTCATTCAATAGAAAGGATTTGTTATCAACTTCATGTTGAGTGCAACTTCATGTTGAACTGGTAAAGAATACACAGAAGTTCCCTCATGCAGCTAATGTGTTAACGAAGGATGGCGGATAATAAAGACAAGTAAAGAAAACATTATCAGTTAAGGCAAATTGTTTGAAGATAAAATCCAGTACTAGAAAGGGACAAGTGTCTATGTAAACTAGATGACAGACATTTAAAGGGAGACTTGCAAGACAAATGGGAGCCAGCTTCTCATGGATATGGAGAAAAAGCTAGGAATTAAATAGAAAAAAATGTCATTTTAACTGAACAGACTGTTGTGTGCCTTGTGGAAATTTTGTTATTATTACTTACAACATGTGGATTTCCTGCCCCTCTCCACCAGTCCAAATTCAAACCACCCACATTCTGTTTCTTCTCCCAAATTCATAAAACCATCTATTTTGACTATAGTCCTTTAGACTTTTTTCCATTAATAATGCTATAAATATTTCAATGACACTAAGGAAATTTTACATCTGAATACATGTTATGTAAATGTTTGTACATAGCTCTCTTATGTTTTGAGTGCATATTGCTATCTCTTCAAGAATGAGAATTGTGTCTCTATGTTTATTTTGCCCTGAATAGTGGTAATCCTTTTAGACAAAATAAGAATTTTGAAATTTGTTGAAGATCTACAAGCACTTGACATTTGACGCTGGAATTATGACTTACTCATTGGATTTCCTGCCTCTATAACAGTATTTTTTTAAAAAAGGAAAGAAAAATGTCCCTGAGGATAGTAACTGCAACACCTTGCATAATAGTGACATGACAAAGGTATGTTAAATAAAAGTGAAGTATTCCTGGATGGTGTGGCTCCGTGGATTGGGCACCAGTCTGGAAACCAAACGGTTGCTGGTTTGATCCCAGGTCAGGGCACATGTCTCAGTTATAGGCCATGTCCCCAGTTGGGGGCATGCAAGAGGCAACCACACATTGATGTTTCTCTCCCTCTCTTTCTCCCTCTTTTCCTCTCTCTAAAAATAAATTAAATTAAAAATAAAATAAAAGTAAAAGTAGTTAAAGCTGCACAGATTTTTTTTTTTAATTTAAAAAAGAAAAAGTAGTATAAAGCTACTCAGATTGGGTACATTTACCTAAGTGTTCTGGAAACGTAATCCTTGGTTTAAGTAATTAAACATGCTTCTTAACTGTCAGTTCTTAGATATAAACTTTCGATGACTGTCCCTTTTACTTATCAATAACAAGGTTCCTTTCTTTCTTGTCTTGACTTTGGGCACAATCTCTAAACACTGGTACATTGTATAGAAATCCACATGGTTCAGACTCAGTTTTTGAGAAAGGGGGCAAAAGATTATAGGGGTAATGTGGTTAATCAGCTTAACATGTCTCAGTGATGTAGTGTTGATTTCCAAATACAGAAATAAAATAAACACTTACAATTGTATCCAGATTCATAAACAGGCACAAACAAGCATTTTGGAAGGAAGAAAATACATATAAAAATGCATATGGTGGTAAATGGCAGTTCCCAAGAAAAATGTTAAAGGGAATTTTTCATTCCAGTTAGCACACACTGACTATTTGAGGAAGTATTTTCTACCTTTTGAACTGTCAAATGACAGTCAATCAAAAATGTTCTTAAATATAAGAAAAATTATTCTGTGAGGTGTCTCTGGATAGGATCTCAGGATGGTGTTTCATCTTGCCTACTTAGAAGGTTGGGATTAATGAGGGAAAACCAAGAATGGCATTCTTTTCCTTGAGGTGGTGGGAACCCCGAATTAGGTAGAGGGATTCAAAATTTTGCTGCATGGTCCACTTTAAAGCTGCTATTTAAAAATTTTAAAAGCATTTAAGGTTAAAAATAGCTCTGCTTTGTTTTACTTGGCCTCAGAAAAATAAGGGCCACACATTGGAAATAAAATCACCTTGGGATTTGGAGAATGGCAGCAAGTATGAGAAGTTCGGAAAACCTCCATGGGTGGCTTAAGAGAAGCTAGGCTGCATAAGGAAGACTGGCATCTCAGACAGCTCTGCTGCCCACCTACCATGCACCGGGCCCCACCCGGCGTTCTGGCCTCCGCTGCAGTGAGGTGACCATCTGCAGCCAGGCCTCCACCAGCTCTGGCATATGCAGTTCGACAACAGTGTCTCTCCTCGGGTCATTTATCAGCCTCTTACTACCCTAAAGAATCCCTGATACACTCAGTGTACAACATTCTTGGGACGCTGCAAAACATTCAGAAGTACTTGCCAGTTCATATCTAAGGAGTCAACCTTGTCCCAAAGAGAGTGGGAACTGACAGAAAAATGCTTGTCTTTCATCCCCTGCCTAAGCAAACAGCTCTGACACATTTCATAAGGCTCCTCAGAATGTGTCATGAACTTCAGTGCCAGCCACCTAATTGGTGGCCAACTTGATAAGCTCTTTTAGTCTTTCCTTTTTCACTTATCCTGTTCTGTGCTCCCGTTCCTTAAAATCAGATGCTCCTCGGAATTACTGGCAATCCAGTTTTTGTTTCAGTCTCTGCTTTTAGGACTGAAATCAAAGTCATAGGGATTTAAGGGAAGAAAGATGAAAAAAAGCAGGAAGAGTAAACCATGTATTGTCCCCAAACAGTAGAACATTAATAGATTTATGTCCTAAATCCAGGCTATGAGTAAGTAAGAGAAAGTGAGTTTTATGAAAAAGACTGGGAAATTTTCTGTTGTGTTTTACTTTGTACTTGACTCAGAGCACAATCCCCAAATGCCTCATTCTCCAGGGTTTCAAATGTGTTGTCTGAATGAAGAGCTAGAGAAATCCATTTTCCTCTAATCCCAGGACAGTAGCTCTTTGTCATTATTACATACTTTATAGACTTCTATTAACTTACAACAGAAACCATAGGAAAACCATTATCTTCAGCCTCTAAGGCAATGATTCTATGTGACAGTATTAATATTTTCTTATTTTATTTCTACTCAACTGTATATATGTATGTGTGTGCATGAAAGAAATAGATTTTGTTTTAGGTTAACTGATTTTAACGGCCTATTCTTTTCTCTTTAAAGGACAGTTTAAGTTTGATGTAATGTAGTTCATGACTCTAATATATTAATGTGAGTTGTTTTCTGTTTATGGTTAGTATAAATCCCTGCCGTTAACATTAAATCTTATGCATTACTTATTTTAAACTTCTGCCAGAGACAATCTTGGTTTTTTCACATCTATCAAATAAAACATTTAACTCTTATGGATCACAATATCAATTGGACCTACTGTGAAAATTGTAAAGTACTTATACTCAATTCCCATGAAAGTTAGCATTTCCATGATATTCAGATAGAAATGATTTTTCTTGCACTATTTAACCTCATTAACTATAAATAAAAGAAAGCTTAAAATGGCAAAGTGAGTTTGAGCTTCTTGAGATGTTATCTATGCTTATACATTTCCTTCTCTGATCAAAGCTTTTGTCCCAGTTCTTTGAAATATTGCATCTGTAATTTCATTAGACATTTCAAAACACATCAGAATGCAAGTATTTTTCAGAATCTAATTTAGCTGGAACTGCAGATGAATCCTATTTGTTTTTGAGGTTGGTTTTATTTCATTAAGTTAGAATTACTTGTTTTCTAATTACATGTAGTAATAAATAGCCTTTTTATAGGCTAATAAAAAATTCACTCACTCAATTTTATTTCAAATTTATTTGGCTGAGAGGAAGAAAGTAATCTCTCACTCATCATTACCAGAAGAAACTCTCTTTTTCAACACAATAAAAATAAAATGTTGATTTGAATTTCCCCAAATGAGTCAAAATCAAACAATTTTAAAGAGAGGAGAACAAATTGTGAACATAGCACTAAAAAAGAGATTTTGGTATACTTCATTGTACAAGGTAGGTCAAAAGTCGGTGCATAGTTGTGAGTAGGTGAAATGCAGTTTATTACTGTGTAATTATTATTATATTTTCTATATGAACAACTGCAAACCTAATTTTTCCCTACCCTGTATTAATATATCACATCTTAGACATGAAAAAGTAGGAAATATCACCATTTGTAATGCCAACACAAATGTATCTTCAGAATGGTTTGCTAAGTGAAATAAGTCATGAGAAAGGACAAAAATCTGTGATTTCACTCATATGTGGAATATAAAACAAAAAGGAATAATACTTTTTAAAATATTTTAACAGATTTAAACATAAGGAAAAAAAGTTTTGTTATAATGCTGACATTTTGGAATAGTTCTTCAAAAAATCTAAATTGTTTAACTTTAAAGTTATCGTGCACTTCTACTATAAAATAAAACTTCTTCCTGAGAAATGAGAGTCTAATTCTAACTTTTAATAGGAAAAAATAAATAATACAAGCAACAGCAAAACCAAACCAGACACACACATGCACACACACACACACACACACACACACACTTTGCTGGCATTTATCAAGTACTTATTATGCCCATAACTATGTCGAGTACTGTTTTTTACACTATTTCATTTGAGTTCTCAAACCCTCCTTTCCAGGAGAATGACATTATTTTGCTATATTTAAGTGAGGGTGAATTTATAATGCAACTAAACCCACCAGCACAGCTTAACTTGAAGTTAAAATTGACATGGTCCTATTTGTCATACAGTCATTAAAGGTACCTGGGCACATCACCAGATGGTTATTTAACTTTGTGGATCACTGTAGTGGAAACCCTGGAGCACCATTGAGCTCCCTCATTTAGGACCTTGACACTCATTTCCCCAGTTCCTGGGCCTGTTGGCTGCTCTCAGCTCACAGTCCAATCCCTCTAGAGTTGAGGGCCTCTTCCAAATTTGTCCCTAGAGTCACTGTTTTGTTAAGATGTGAGTGTGAAGGTCTGGCCCTCTTGCCTCAGTGCAGGCCCACTTTGAAGGACCATCCCATGTCCAGAGTTCGTTCTGATCCTTTGTGACCCTGGTGAGGCTTCCTAGAAGATCCCTCTACTTTTTTGTAATCCAGCCTCCCTCCCTTTGTTACAAGTGCCTTTGATGGTCATGGCCAAGAAAAGGATCAGTGAGTTTGAAGACTTGTGAGTAGAAACTTCTTGAACTGAACTACAAAGAGGAATAACGGTGAAAACTCTAGGACAACCGCTAAAAATGAAGAAGTACGCCTCCTGCTGCCCCAGTGCTTGTGTATGCAGCACAGCCCAGCCGACGTTCCAGCTATGCCACAGGTGTCCCACCTTTTCCCCAGTGAACAGATCAAGGGGCACCTTAGCCTTTATGTATTGTCACAATTTTTGCCAAAGGTTTTAATAATAAGCAAATAATCATGAGCCTATTCTGGTGGGTCTTGATGGCTTTTGCATTTTATATGGAGATTTCCTTTAAACTGTTAGGTGTACCTGTCTAGAAACCATCAGCAAAATCATGATACTACAGAATGATCTGAGGTATTTTTAGATAGAACTTGTTTCTGAAAACAATGCTCCTGAATAGTAGAATAAGGCCAAGTAATTCAGTCTGAAAAAAAAAAAATCTTTAAATATTCTACTCTTGTAAAGATTTTTGAATCAACTATTGTAAATTTAAGCAGGGGGACTGGCTGACTTGTTGAACGTGCAAATAGTTTGATTGGCTTTGAAGAAAACACGGACTGACCAAGTTTCATCCTGGATTTTTGGCATATTTTACCTGAGGTGAGTAGATAGCAGCACATTCCTTGAAAGATGAAGACACTGTTTCCTAACTGAAATTACCAATTATTTGTGCAGCAAATAGAGGATGCAGTCAGTAGAATGCTTATACCAATTTGGCTAGGCCACTCTTCTGCTGCATCAGCTAGGGAGCTTGCTCCAGGAATGGAACAGTGCCAGCACTTTGTTTCACCATCTTGCTGTATGACCTCATTGTTTAACCTGTGGACTGGAATGTTACTGAGAATACACAGGTTTTGTTACAAAAGAGATTTAATGAGAAATGCAACATATTCTGCAGACAAAAACAAAAACATTAAAACACTAATGATACAATCTTCAGATGCTCCTTGTACCTAGGATTCTGTTTAATGTCAAGCATTAAGAAAAACTTGGAGAATCTAGTGATCTTAGGCATCACTTTTACGATTAAAAAACTGACCTTTTGAATGAAAAGATACAGCCTTTCAACAATTGGAATGCATAGGAAGAACAAAGGGTACATTCTAGAACTGAATATATGCTGTCTGAAATTAAAAACTAATTTGAATCATTTAAGGGCACACAGTATTTAGAGCAGTGTTTGATAAAAGAAACTAAAAAATCCATTAGCACAATATGGTTATAGCATTCACAGTGTAGCATACAGCTAGATGTGGGAAATTGTCTCTGGAGATCATAAATATTGTGTAGTCCCTGAGTAGTCATGTCTGCATTTGGGCAGTAACCTCTAATACTGAAATTATTTAGTATTCCTTCCAAATAAGTTAAATCCAATCTGTCTATGTATATATTTACATATATTTATTCCATATCTACATATATTTATTTATAACTATAGCTATAAAGCCTATTCCTTGAGTTTGGTCTTTCTTATGACAATCGCTGTTTCCAATCCGGTGTTACAAAATTGAACTAATCCAACTTAATCCATCTACCCTATAGAAGCTTTTCAGTGATTTTTAATTTGCCTTTCCACAATCTTAATTTAGAAATGGAATACCCTTTCTTTGTATTCCTCTATCTCTCTTTTTCTCTCTCATGCACATGCATGCACACACAGAGAAACACTCATGATTATCATGACCTCATCGATTTCTACAGTATTATTTACAGTAAGTAAATAATAAGTAACAGTAAAAAAAGTCCAAATGTGATCAATATTGGCCATAGAAAAGGATATCTGTAGTGCTAAGGTGTCTAGCGTAGTGATAGAGCTCCCCATTTTCATTTTCTCATGTTATCACCAAAGCTCATTTCCATTAGTAATTAAGATCAAACTATCTAGGATGGTAAAACTTTAAAAAATTATCTGTACACATTATTAAGTTTTCTTTCCAGACTCTTTATTGATTTCCAACAACTCAGCAAGTCATCAAGTTAGACAAATTTTTATTACACTTTGTATGAATCTAATAAGTAAATAAGACCTTGAAAATTTATAGTATTTTATAGCTTTTTGAAAGCTTTCATATACACTGTTTCAATTACAATAACTAATTATTTCACTGGATTGATCCAAGTGACTGTTAATCAAACCAGGTAAACAAAACCTTTGCTACTTGACAAGAAGCACAGTCAGTAATGGAAATTGAAGCTATTTATTCTGTAAACCCAGACAGCATAGCTGCATATCTTTTATCAGAACAAGTAACTGGTTGTTGCAAGGACTAGAAAATCCAGAAATTTATTTAAAGTTCCTCCTCCACTTTTTCTTCCCCATAGCTCCTTATGGAGACACGATTCCATCATTGGCATAAATTTTAGAATTCTCAAGTTTAATTCTGTGTGCTAAAATCTAAATTAGTAGTTTCCATACCATTTTAAGCTTTTCAAAAACATTAAATTGGGAGCACGGTATGGCAGTATTTTTAAAGATCAGTCAGAAAGCCCATAGGATGAAGAACTAAACAGATCTTTTTTTTTTCACATAACTTAGAAGTGTCCCAAAGATTCTTCTGCCATTTTCTAATATTTTCTGATGTTCAGCCTAATTAATTTTTGTCTTTCTAAATATAAATTTAAGCCAGTGAAAAAAATATATCCAAGAAATAATCAGTAAATATAAAGTGGAACAATAAAATGTAGATGAGGTAGTAACGAGAAGTACTTACGTTTACCTTTGTCACTAAGAAAGCATGAATAGTGTGTGGTAGAATTCATGAAGACTATTAATTACTTCTAAACCCAAAATGATAAATGTGTTCCAAAGCCTATTGATAAAGACTCACTTGTGAAGCTTCAATGCTTGATTCAACCTTTCTTCTCATGGTCATTCCTTTGTGGGTGCCCCTGGTGCCCCTCCCCCCTTTTATAAGGCTATTAGTCATATTGGATTAGGCTTCAACCCTAATGGCCTCATGCTAACTTAATAACCTCTTCTAAAGACCTTATTTCAAAATTATGTTGTATCTGAAGTACTGGGGGTGGGGTGGGATTTTCACAGAGGAATTTATGAGGGACACAATTTAGCTCATAATACCTTTCCCTGGAAAAGACAAGAAAGACCTTTTATAATAAATAATTTAGCAGTTTCTTTTGTTTTTTAAATTTTTAACTCCCAGTTAGCAACTCTCTTTTCAGAGAGAGTTGAAGGAAGGGAGAAAGAGATGGGGAGGAGAAACATTAATGTGTCTAGAAACATCAGTTGGTTGCCTCTCATATGCCTAGACCAGGAATTGAACCAACTGGCAACCTTTCAGCTCACAGGCCAAAATTCAATCCACTGAGCCACACCAGCCAGGTCTCCAGTTAGTAACTCTCAAGATTTAAAATAAATCTAGAAATAGGTTTTAAAATCTCTGTAAGATTTCTATGAGCTTTCAAAAAAAGGCAGGAACTACAAGAAAGTAAACTTTCAACAGCTGTAGAATTGAGAGATGCTTTGCTCTGCTGGTTAGGAACCATTTTATATGCAATAGAATGATTTTGTGATTTAAAGAAAAACCTATAGAAATGTGAAGAAAGCCTAAGTAAGTACTAGCAAGGTTATTGCCTACTCAGCATTCACTGTACACGTCTGTACTGCATAGCAGGTAAGCACTTTGGAGGATTACTCCCACCCAGGAAAATTCCCACTGGCCCAAGCTAGTGCTGACCCTTGTCTTTCAATGTGCAGATACAGGATTTGTGTCCAAGCATAGTGACTCTTTCAGATGTGGGCACATGATAATCTGGTCCAAGCAAAATGAAGCCTAGATTAAAAAAAAAAAAAAAAAGATCTAATTGGCTTTATTATGTGATGCATGAATCAGGCAGCATCCCATCTAGCAATAAGAAGGGTGCTTCCAGAATTTTTGACTACTGGGAAAAGAGAAGTTCTCTTTCTGTCTGCATAGTATGGTGCATGAAAATGATACCCACGATTGCAGAAGCTGTTTTACACTCATGAATAAAATAAGCCTAAGACTGAAACTACTTGTGGAAGAATAGAGCTGAGAGAATTATAAAGAAAGTGAGTTGGACTTGATCAGGCTGGACCCAAAGCTCTTACTTCTTGACTCTTAAATTATGTGGGTTAATAATTCTTTTTTATTTTTAAAGTGTGCATACGATGTGCATTATGATTTACAGCAAAGCCACCTGTACTATCATAGTTTATAATTTCCAACTAACAATGTAAATACTGTTCATTTGTCTTTTCACTGCTATTGTAATCCAAAAAAAATCCCTATATTTTAAAAAAATAATTGGCCAGTTAATTGTGGCTATATAGACAATTAAGGAGCCAGAACTGAAAACTCGAAATAAACAGTATAATTGGGAACAATTATTTTACTACTCTGTACCTTTGCATTTCTTTCACTTTTGCTAATATCCAATTCCAAGAAGCAAGATGAATATTATTAAAGTGATTAACTGCAAAGTACTTTGAGTTCTGATTTAGAGAGTAATTTCAAGCACACCCTTAGTATATGGAAGCAAATATTGTGTCAAGCAAGATTAACTGCTGGATGTAAAGTGTGGGGGTTGGGAGCTAGTGTCCCCAGAATATGTGACCCTGGCATGCGGAATAAAGCCCAACCAACTCAGAAAGAACCTGCTTCAGGACAGGTACCTTAGCATAATCATCTTAAGCATTTTACTTTAAAAATCCAAGGAAGGGCCTTTTAGCTGGAGGGGTACCTGCCTTTGCTTCCATCATCCCACTGAAACCTAAAATCCTGTTTCCCCCTTTTCTCTTTTATCCATTTTCATGCTTATATGAGTGTCCTGTGTGCATGTATTGAAATTTTATTTTCTTTGTTAATCTGCTGTATGTTGTTTGAATTATTTAACCATTAAGAAGAATACACAACAAAAGCATCTGTGCCACATTCTCCCATCACTGGCATTGAAAGCCAGTCATGAAATAAGGTTAATGAGGTAGGAACATAGTTTGATAATTAAATCCAGACACTCGAGATAAATGTAGTAGCTCCCCCTTCAGGAAAATTCAGAATTCAATTATTTAATTTCCAGACTGAGATGGCTTCTGGCCATTATTTTTAGCAAAAGAAATGTTTCTGAAAGGGGCGGGAAGTCAAAGCTATGGAACATAGAAATAAAGACATCCTTCTTTTTTAAAATAATAGCAGTGATTCTAGCATTCATAATGGAAAACTCTAAAGAAATGGAAAAAATGAGATCTGGGACATGGAATAATGAAGGACTTCAGGAGGCAGGCAGTGTCTCACATTCTCATTTAACAGGTTATTATTTCCGTCTTGTCTGAGTGAAGGCCTTTGCAGAGATCTAAGATATAATGGCCATTATCAGACACAGACAGCTTTCCAGTGGAAACATATGCCTTTGTAGTTTTTTTAAGCTTAATTCAATCTGGTTTTGCTGACTTTTAAATAGTATTTCTCAATTTCATTCCTAGATAGAAATTTGGAAAGTATTCATTACTTTCTCACATTATTTATAGAGAATCCCACACACTTATAAAAAAAGTGATGCTAACTCAGGCTTTTTTTTTTTAGAAGCCCCAGAATATAGATTAATGCAAGGTGTCAATCAAAGTTAATGTCCTTTTGTGGCTTTAAGAAGATAGCAGGAGAAATGAAACACTGCCCTGTAAGAGAGAGGGCAAAAAGTAAAGCCCATATTAATAGAGAGAGGAATTAAGTCTCAGATGGTCTGATTCACTTTTTTCCAAAAAGTTTTACTTGTATTTACAGAATTTGGATTCTTGTCCTCTCAATTACCTACAATGGATATAATGGGTATATACCATTGTGTAGATTTTAGTTTGAGTTTACACAATAATTTGATATATATGTACTAACAAATGATTACCAAAAAAAGATTAGTTAACACATCACCTCACTTAGTTACAATGTATTTTGTAGTAAGAACTTGAAAGATCCACTCTCTTAGCAACTTTCAAATATATGATACAGTTAAATGTTTGTACCCCATTTTGATATCCATTTAATAAATGGCGAAAAATGATGGGCTTGATTTAAGGCCCTCATTCTTTATAAGGTGAAGAATGAATAAGTTCTCTATCATACTTAACATTTCCATGTTTATTTAGTGCTTTTCTTTCCCAGATTCCCACAGTTTTCCAGGAGGCAATCAGTTTGCCTGACCTCTGTGAGGTGAAGCTCAGCTTTCACCGAAATGTATGTGTGGGAATAAAACGCTTTTCAAATTGCACTCTTCAGGCATTGCTTTGAAAGCATTTTTAGCAACATTCTTCTGAAAAGCAATTAATTCTCCATTTACAATTCGATAAACTGAATGGACAGTAATATTAAATTATTTGTCCTTGGCAGAATATTCATAGGCAAAGCCAAAGAGCAAATCATAGTTGAAAGGACAATTCCCAGTGACTCAGGATGCTCCTATCCTAAGTCGAAAAGCACACAGACAAGTCCTAATGGTATCCTTTCATCTGAAATGGCTACTGGCTAGAGAGCACATTGCTTGGGACATTTTCATAAGTATAATTATCCAGAATTATTTACTCTGCTCCATTGATTAATTTATTTAAGGAATACTTACTGAACAGCTGCTATGTACCAGGGGACCGAAAGTTTTGTTTTTCGGATTGATTTTAAGCTAGTTTTAAAGCAACAAGACTGAGAAAATCCGTTGACCCTCCCCACTCCCCTTTCCTGCCTAAGATTCAGGGAAAGACCTACACCAGAAAAGAAATCTTAGAATGTTCCCATATCATCTTAATCTGCATTGAGAATGGTGAATGGGCAGGGAGTATTAACTAGATCTTCCCCACTCCCCCTACCTCATTGTTTCTGAGATGCCTAGCAAATATTTAATGACAGGTATGTTCAACTCTTTCTCAATTTTCTGTAAATTGTCTATTTCCTTTGAAATTTCAGACACCTACCTGCCTTTTCTCCTTAGTCAAAAATGACATGTATGAGATATAACCCAATTTTATCTCCCTGTCTTTAAGTTGTCATGCTTGTGTGAATGCCCCATGCACATGTGTTAAAATTAGATTTTCTCCTGTTAATCTGTCTCTGTTAATTTATTATTAGTCCAGCTAGAAGAACTGTGAAGGTGGGAAGAAAAATATTATTTTTAGCCTCCACACCTTCAAAGATGAACAAAATAGACATAGCCCCAGCCTTCCTAGGACTTTTGGACCAGTGACAGAGATAGGCAATAAAATAAAGCACTTAAAATTCAGCATGAGAGTCTCATGAGGGGTGACAGCTATCAAAGACAAGGTGGACACCAGATGCCTGTGGGAGGGACATCCATGTGTAAATCAAGGTCATTATTTAAATCTCAACTTCACAGATCAAGTCTGGGTTGAATTGATAGATTGTGGGTGTCATCAGCATATACAAGATGTAACAGTTAAAACCGTGACAGAGGAAGAGATGACCCAGAGAAGCCAGTGTTCTAAAGGGCAGAATCCTGGGTGGCCAAATTTTATAATACTGACTTTTCTTTCCTATGGTTTCTTAAACCATAATACTAATCTCACCCTAAGTAAAGATGGGAACAGTGTCCATGTCACTAAACAGATCTCTAAAATTATTTTTTGCAGGCTCCTGTGGATAACTTTCTGAATGCTTCTCAGTTTCATTGTTCTAATTCACTTGCTTGCATTTCTTTAGGATTGCCATTGTTTTCTGCAAATTATGGAGTTTGAGAGATGCTTTAATGATAAGAAGCAGGATCTAGTGATTAAAAACAGTTTCAAAGCTCCTAGTAGGTCTCCTTTCTGTAACTCCTTTTATTTTGGATGGTTGCTTCCTTAGGATGAAAAAGGATAAATTCTTCCTTAGGTCCAAAATATTCTAGTTGGAACTTCAAGCTCAGGAGAGAGGAGGATGGTGAATGTGTACATGACAAAATTCTGCTCATAATTTTGTGTAATAGGTCTCTTGAGAATGTAGGGGAGTTTTATTCTCCATAACTTTGGCAAGTGGACTATCACATGGATGTCCTCTGAGGCCATTTACAGTGTCCTGAATCAAGTAGGAAGGCAAGACTGATGTCTTTGCTTGATAAAATCTTCAAGGAAAGCCAATCTTCTTCAAGCATTTGATCTGATAACAATTCCATTTCATTTTAGGCAGCAAAGACAATAAAATAAAGTATAATTTTTCCTGTTCTCTTTGATAGATATTCTTTTCTTGTGTTAAAATGAGATTATTTTTTTTCAGATATTGTAATATATTTTGAGAAAAAAGTCCCAATTTCTATTACATATTTTACAATGGCCTGACCCATGGAATGAGGCTTATATTGAAGAAGGCTTTACTCTAAGGATAACTCACTATCAAGTTTTTCAAAGCATTTAAGCCTCAGGGAAGCAGAGTGCTCATCAGCTCCTTTTAAAAATCAAAATTTAACATCTATTTAGCCTTCACATGACTTTAGGTTAAAACCTTTTCTTTCTGTTACCACATCTGTATACTTTGGAAATCATACAGCCTTCTATTTGTTACCTGCAAATCTAAATTATGCAATCACATTCTTCCTCTGTGTAGTAGCATTGATAAAGATCATTAGAAAGCTGATATCAGTGGTATAGCTCCAGTATCAAGATCAAGATGAATTAAGTACCTTGCTATTATAAAACTTCAAAGTCTAAAAGAGGAACAAAGTGGGAGTTGTTAAAATATTATCTTGTCTCTTACCCTTAATCCTAGGGAATTACATATGCCTTTTATTATCATTTTTGTACCAGGTCAGCTCCAAGACATCAGGAATAGAAAGGGGTGTTTATTCTGGAAAGAGGTAGGCAGCCTTCCAACATGCGCTGACCGCGGGCTTCTATGGCAGATGCAGGAGTTAACTTGGAGGGGCTCCGACGGCCCCATCTCCAGCCCGTCCTGCGCAGGCTGCTAGCATCACTCGCCTACCGCACAGCTCTGGTTCTGCCGCTCCCCTCCTCCAACCCCCCACGCTTCATCCAAGCTGATGATTCTGGCCCGTGTCAGGCACCCGGAGAGCTCCACCGTCTGTCTAGTACCTAACTGCCCACTACCGTTTCACACACACACACACCGTGGGCACTGAGCGAAAGGAAGCACACTTTTCAGGGTGTGCCTCACCGGCTTTCCTCCTTTTCTTTGTTTTGCTCTCTCCCAGGACTGCTGAGTCCCCAACCTGTGCCCTCAGTTCCCGCGCTCTACCAGTCCTGGCCTATTCAATATGCCCTTTCTTTATGCTGATTTCCTAATCCCTGATCGCTTCCTCTGAATTCTCATGGTGTTTTATCGGAAAGTCTCACACTGACAGCATTTTCTTTCCTATATTGTGGCTATCATTGGGTATGTCATATTTAGAAGAACCAAGCTCCAGGTGGACCTTTGCTCTAGAAGTATAATTATTTAAAATTCTGGTAAAGAAACGTTTACTTTTGATGGCACCTACAGCTGTATTTCTTTTTAAAGGGATGTTCATATTCAATAGCATTATTCGTGGTTCTGCTGAGTGTGAATAACTGAATTTTGTTTGATATTGATAATATGGAGCTGATCTAAGGCAACGGAAGCTCTGCGACTTCATGAAATGAGGGTACTTTTTCAAGAAGGTTTATACTGAGGAAACATATCTTTTCAGGCATTAAAATATTTGCCCATTTTGGGTTCTGAGACATGGGAGGGAATAAATTTTAAGTCAATATTTTTATTCTATTCCAAACCAAAATGTTTCTAATAGGGACTTTCGGTCTGTTTTAAACTTGGTTGCATGTCATTTAAATTGGTAATCATGTTCTTCATGGAAACAAATGAACTCTGGTGATAGCACAAAAATTAAGTTCAATTTAGCAAAAATGCATAGAGTACACTGTGTAAGATGATGGTAGGGAATTATATAATGAAAGTGGTCTATTTGCTTAAGTGGTTCAAAAATCAAACAGCATAAGTAAAAGCAGTAGAAGAACATTTTGTCAGGATTCGTGTGCATGTATAGAGTCAGGAAAGACGTTGGATTTGTTTACATTTTCTTTTGCATGTATCACTATAGGAGTTGTTATTTGCTTTTTCTTAGTTTAATGTCGTGTCAACCCTATTACAAAATATATACCTAGAGCAATATGTATGCTAGGCAATACAAAACGGTTACAGCCTGAACTTCGGAAAGGCCACTCCAGGCTTTTCAATATTTGCAATGTCCTCATAGGGTCAATGAAGTATTCAAGAACTCAGGAACTATGGCCCTCAGATCACATTCCCAAAGCATGACTGACTGTGCTGTGTAATATTTATTTAAAGTAAAACTGTAAAATTTGCAAAAGCCAGTAGTGAGAGTCTGTTTTGCTTTGTAAAATATTTATTTATTTATTATTTTTAGAGAGAGGGACAGGGAGGGAGGAAGAAGGGGAGAGAAGCATCAATGTATGGTTGCCGTTCACCTGCCTCCAGCCATAGGCCTGGCTGGAGACCTGGCCTGCAACCTGGTTATGTGCCCTGGCTGGGAATCATCGAACCAGAGACCCATGGGTTCACAGGCTGGCGCCTTATCCACTGTGCCACCAGAGAGAGCTGAGAGTCTGTTTTTGATGTACTGAGCATTCATACATTATCCAGCCTATGATGGGACTTGTTTGATGAATATTTATTCATGTTTTGATTGCTTAATTTTTGATGGTGGTGTTGACTACATTCTATCTTCTAAGTTCTCCAGAGATCTATGGAACTCAGAATAAAATCATTTTGGAGATAGGAGGACCTTAGTGATCTATCTAGTCCTCATTTCTCATTCACCAGGAAGAACCTGACACCTCGAGTGGTAAACTAATATGCCTAGTCATTTAGTAATTTACTGTCACTAGAACCTACATTCTCACATTTATAGTGTAGTGATTGATTAGCCTGCTACAATACACAGTTAGAATTCTAGCTATCAGCTTTGTGAGGTATGTGGTAAGTTAAAAATGGTATTTATTGAAGGCCTGGCTTGCAATTAACTGCACATATACTGTCCTGCTGCAACACCTTTTTCCCAGCCCAAATGTTTTCTTTGAAGCCTCCTCTTTGTAGTTGTCTCTAAATCTAATCTTCCCTTTGGTGCTCTTTATCCTGTGTTCAGTGATTCTTTTCCCTTTATCTCTGATGTAAAAGCTTATCAAACATAATTTTCCTTAAAATATTAGTTATATTTCAGCCCGTGAATACCTTTTGCCTAGTATGGCTATGATAGCTTCAAAGAATTCCCACAGATGAGTTATGCAAACCGGAATCCATCAGAACTAGCCATCAAATAATGCTCTGGTACTTTGTGTGAGATGGTTGTATGACTACCCATGGGGTCTTCAGCATTTCAATTAGAGAAGGAAGGATGGAGAACAAGAGAATCTTCACTCTGGGTGAAAATGTTCACATCATTCTTAGATCTACAAGGAAGACTTACTTCTGTCTGTAGGTTTAAAAGCTGTAATTATATGCTTCTTGAAATTTATTTTTTCCCAGAAAATACCCCAATCCCTTTAGTATTTCTATATCCCACAGTTGCTTATCTTTTTATTTTGCTTTAGTATAAAGATGAGGATAATAGTTTCTTCTACAAGCTGGAAGAAAAGATTGCACTACTCTGGTATTAGATAAGAAGTTAAAAAGGGAGAGTGGCATTACCTCCCATGTGAAAAGGTAATTGTATGTGCATTGATTATTACCCTTTGGCCTGTGAATTCTTTGCTCTCTATTTAATTTCTGGAAGAGAGGCATTTGCTTGTATGGTATTTTATATTTCATTATGAAATAATAAGACAGCTAAAGTAAGCTTGATTAAATTACAGTTATCCAAAGACAGAGAATTTTCTGTTCCACGTTTAGAATTGTACAATAGAGCTTTTCAATGAACAGCAATAAAACTATGGATGGAACAGGCTCGTGAGTGTATTTAGCTGCTTCTGCATGCATACTTTAAAATCAATTTCAAATTCACTTTACCACTTTCGAATAAAATAAAATGTCACCAAATGGTAATGTTTCATGGTAACATGGAAAAGAATGAGAAGATGTATAAAATGGTTATTTAGAGGGATACCTTGGGCATCTTTCTGTGACAAAGTTGCATTACAAAATCAATTTATTCCTCTTTAAATGTTCAGTTTTAAAGGAGAAAAAACAAGGGATATTTTCTTTCTTTTTTTTTTTTCTTCTTGAAGAATTTATTCATTATTTTCAAAGAGAAGGGCAGGTAGGGAGGAAGAAAGGGAGAGATGCATCAATGTATGGTTGCTTTTCACCTGCCTCCAGCTGGGGACCTGGCTGGAGACCTGGCTTGCAACCTGGTTATGTGCCCTGACTGGGGAATCCAACCAGCAACCTTTGGGTTCTCAGGCCAGAGCCAATCCACTAAGCCACACCAACAAGGGCCAAAGGATATTTTCATATGCATGATGCAACAAGATATTTTTTTTTCACTCTTATCAAATTAGCCCATTCTTAGGAAGGACTGTATAAGCACTTATTCATTTATTTATTTTGTTGGGGTGAATTGTCTTTTAGTGTTTCATTTGTGTTATGATAGCTTAGCAATTAAGTATAGACATTTAAACTGAATTATAAAGATATTGACTATTCATGTTTTCATTTGCAATTTAAAAATGTATCTTATTTTATGTTTATGTTAGATCCACATTTCATTTTATATTTGGTAATGTAAAAGGTAACTGGCATTATTAATAAATCATTTCCAGTGTTGATTACATACTAAATTATAAAGTAGATAAAAAGGCTCTTGAGCTTTCTACAAACCAGTAGAGTGATAGTCTGCAAATAAGAAAATAAATTGGAATTGTCTTTGAAACTATGATTTAAAATATATTCTGAATCGATGCAAGAAGTACCATGTTATACCACTTAGAGAAGGGTGAAAAACTGCATGGTCTATAGCATCCCCTGTATTCAGAAGCTCAGATCTAATGAAATAAGACAGGTAATTTCTCTTCTGCATAAAATCAGGGTGCTTTTCATCTCACTGTGATTAAAAGCCCAACCTTACCATGACCTTGAAGTCTGTAAGTCTTAACAGAATAGTCCTCTCAGCATCCCATCCTTGCCACCTCTCTAATGTGCTTTTGAGATAAGCTTTCTCATTGTTACCTGCCTCAGGGCCTTTGCACATCTGCCTAAAGGCTTTCTTTATATATTAAAAAGGGCAGCTTCTTTTTTTTTTTAATTTTATTTTTGTTGTATTACATTCATCCCTTTTTTGTTCCCTTCTGTCCCCCTCCCCACCCACCCATTCCCCACAAAGTCAATCCCACCTGTTGTCCATGTCCATGGTTCCTTTATACTAGGTTCTTGTCTAAGCTGCTCCCCTTTCTTGCCTCTGCCTTGCCCCTCCCCCCAACCCCGTTCCCCCTGACCACTAAAGGCCTATTCCTTGTATTCATATACTTGGTTCTGTTTTGCTTGTGGTTAGATTTGCTCATTATTGTCCCGTAATGGGTGAGATCATATGATATTTGTCCTTCACTGACTGGCTTATTTCACTAAGCATAATACTCTCCAGTTCCATCCATGTTGTTGCAAAGGGTACAAGTTCCTTCTTTCTTTCTGCTATATAGAATTCCATTGTGCAAATGTACCAAAGTTTTTTGATCCAATCATCCACTGATGGGCACTTAGGCTGTTTCCAGAACTTGGCTAGTGTAGATAGTGCCGCTATGAACATAGGTGTGCATAGGTTCTTATGAAGTGGTGTTTCAGGATTTTTTGGGTATAGTCCAAGTAGTGGAATTGCTGGATCAAAAGGCAGTTCCATTTTTAGTTTTTTAAGGAAACCCCATACTGTTTTCCACAGTGGCTGCACCAGCCTACATTCCCACCAACAGTGTATGAGGGTTCTAAAAAGGGCAGCTTCTTTAGGTCATTTAAATATTCACTCAAAACTTTCCCCAGTGAGATCTTTTCTGACCACTATGTCTAAAATTAAAATCCATTCCCACACTTAATATTTTCCTACATGTTTATCTTCCCTACTATTTTATTATTATCCAACATACTACATATTATACTTATTTACTTTTTACATTGTCCATTTTCAATGTAAAATATGTAATAGCCCTGCATAGAGTACATGATTCTTTATGTTAGGAAACTTTGTTTTCTACATGCTCTATTGTGTGCTTACTGCTTGAAACGCTGCCTACCACTTGATGTTCAGTAAATATCCATTTAATGGATTAATGGGTAATAAGGTAAAGGGATGCATTCACTAATAGCTAAATAAATTACATACAATATAAGCAGAGAATGGATACAGTAATTAAGTTATGTGACTACACATCTGTGTTTTCGAATGGAGCAAGTGGAATTCTTTCAATCTCTCTGTGTTTTCTGTGAATGAGCTTATGTGGTTAATAAACTACCTTCTCTCTCCCAATAATACTGATGATAGATTGCTGTTATTTCTTTAGATTGCTCTCCATTTTGAATAGAAGCTGGAAATATATCTATTCTTTTCTGAAAGTAATTATGAAAATGCATCTTGCATTGGTATGAATAATTCAACCTTAAAATATGTAGTATTTGATAATAGATCTCAAATATGAAATTAATTTCTTCTTTTCCTTTTCTAATTATCCTCCTCCAATTTGGAGTTTTAATAGCTGAAATAACAGAGATCCACAGCATTTTTAATCAAATTAGAAAGCAGATTTCCTCCTTTATTGCGCTTCCATAAAAATCTATTTAGCATAAAATAAGAATGCTGTAACATTTCCAGACAATTGTTGATTATGTACCGACTTAAATGTTTCCAATTCTAACCAATTATTGGAGGGTGCATCTAATGATATCACTTCTAATTCAGCAATCTGTTCTTCCAGTTCTTTCAATCTGCCATATCATTCTTTTCTGCTCTCAGCACAAAAATATATAATAGCCTTGCATAGCACTGATCAACCAATTTTCCTAAATGAATAAATGCACTAGAAGCTGCAAAAATATCATCATTTGCTCAACTAAGTGAAAAAAAGTCATTAAAGAAGAAAGAGGAGTTAGAAACGAACTTCCCACAGAGTCACAGACAATGTAACAAGCAGGTTTCCATTGTGTGTGTGTGCATGTTTGTGTGTGGACACGTGCGTGCACACGCATGCACGTGTGCAGCTAAAAGACCCATAGCCTGAAACTACTGTATATACAGGTGGGAGAACCGAAGCCGCGAGGGGTAATTAGGAGACTTGATTTGGAGAGGAAGAGCACGCTGACTGGATTGAGGGGCACAGTTCACTGAGTTCACCGGCTGAGAAAGCTCACCTCTTCACTCACTGAGTCTGTGCTTCTCTCTCTCCAAGTGGCAAAAGCAAAATGGGCTGGAGAGGCACAGGGAGGGGAAATCTGCTTACGTTATTTTATTGATGCCTTTCCACTATCCTTTGGCATAGGGTTCCTTCCTAGCTTCTGCTTAATATGACAATCAGATGGTTCCTACTTCTTTGTTCCAAAGGACATACAACTTGGACATCCTGTCTGAAATTTCAATCAACTCACTAGGTTCATATTTTATAATTTAAAATAATCTCGTTGAAAAAGATAATGCTGGTATAACCACCGCTCATGACCCTGTGCTCAGCACTGACATGTACTGAGGTTATAGTGTGCCTGACAGCGGAAGCTGGCGCATGGGAAACGGTACACTAAATAGCAAGAAAGGAAGAAAGTGGGAGAGAGGGAAGGGAGGGAGGGAGGGAGGGAGGGAGGAAGGGAGGAGCATGCTTTTGAGAAATAGTTGGATCACCTTCTCCAACCATTAGCTTTTATCTAGGTTGCAAGCCAGGTCTCCAGCCAGATCCTTAGCTGGAGGCAGGTGAAAGGCAACCATACATTGATGTCTCTCTCCCTCTCTGCCTCTCTCTGAAAATAATAAATAAAATCTTAAAATAAGTAACCATTAGCTTTTATCTCATTGAGGTCCTTACCACCCTGAAACTCTAGCCATAATAAATGCTTGCTTTCCCCAGCACCCTGAAGCAGCTGCTATTTCATTGCTTTTGCTCCTTTTCTTCTTTCTGCCTGGCATGCCACATTTTAGGAAACGGTTTCTAAACCTCCAGATCTTTCCTGACCACTCTGTGCTGGATGCCACAAACCCCGCTTCCCCAATCTTTCTATCCTAATGACTGAAATATATTTGGCAAGTATTAGTTTGCATGTGTGCTTTCCTTCTTTGGGCTAGAAACCACTGTAGGCAAGGAGTAATGACTTAAGTTTTTATCTGTCCAGTGCCTAGTATGGGGCTTGGAATACAATATATACTCAATGACTGGTTATTGAATTAATGTCTGTGAAGGAATCCTGTACTTCTCTAATTTTTCTTCTATTTTACAGGTGAAATATTAGCATAGGTAGCATTTGTTCTCCTTGACATGGAAGTCACACTCAATATATCATTTGGTCCTCAGAACAAACTTATGAGGGAAATGGCATTAATGCCTGCATTTTCCAGGTAGGGAACTCGGGTTTTGGGAGGTTAAGTAACTTTCCCAAGGTCATGCAACTACAAACAAACAAACAAACAAAAAATACCATACACAGAGAATTAGGTCTGGAGGCAATACATAGTGTGTAGAATTAAAATGGCTTTGATGTCATTTCTACCTGTTATTGACACATTGTGCTATTTATGGAAAGATCCTAAATTTCACTAAGATTCAATTTCTCTCTTGCTAAAATACAGGCAGATACCTGTTTTGTCAATATTATAGCATTTGTATGATGTCACATGATATAAGCTACAACAAAATATTTTTAAAAAATCATGTTACTATGATTTTAAGTTTATGACGACAAAAACTTGATAATCCTATATATTCTTCCCTATAGCTATGCCCCTTCTTGGGTAAACATAACATCAAGCAGAAAGTGATAATCATAATGAGCCACCCTTATTAGCACAATTACAGAGATGGACGGTGGTAATGAGTGAATACTATTCTCTGCACATAGTATGTGTATTTTAATGAGATTTTTGAGGATGCATAAACAAAATAATGCATCATAGTCCTTCTGGTAGTTATTCTTTTCTGTAACATTTTCTGAATAATATGCAATATTTATCCTTTAATAGACCTGAATACAGAGAAAATGAACTACTTGCTGGGTTGTGGTGGGGGGAATGGAGGGAGTTGGACAAAAACACAAAAGAGTTAAAAAGACAGCCTCTGATCTAAGATCTGATTCATTTAGTCATTTTATGCTCATTAATGGTGAACCTCGAAGTAGCTGCTAATCCAAGTCTGTCTTCATTCAGGTCATTTTCCTCCTTGTAGATCTGGAATTTGGTCTTTTGTTCATTTTTGGCAAAATGGAGCCAGCTTTTCTCTCAGGCTCGGGCTTTAGATTGGACACTGGCAGAGCTCAGCCCTTTTCTGGTCATTTCCCTTATGTATAAATTGATCATGTCTTATATTTTTTCCTCAAGATAATTTGAATACTTCTACTAGCACATATTAATCTGGCCTTTACTATCAGTTGTTAATATTAAAAAAAGAAAAAAGCTGTGCAGATGAATTTAGAAACTAGAAACTTGCCTTAGGACTAGAACATTTTAATGGGATTGATTTTCTTTCCCATCTTTGTACAACCTGTTCCACCTCTGAAGTTACTAGTTTTTAATAGGATTTTACAACCAAGGCAAGCTTATGAGCAGAATACTCCTGTGTATATTTGGTTGGCCTTTTCCCTGACAGTGCCATTAAACAATCCTTTCACAGATATTTATATATTGCTTAGCTGTGTTTGGACTAATTAACCCCTACAAAGGCCTGGGATATAAAATGGAAAAGGGCTAGAAATTTAATTTGGAAAGACATTTCTAGCAGGCAGGGAGAGTGAAAAATTGAATTGTAATCTAGAAAAGTAGCCAAGTCATTCATAGCCAGCCAAATCTCAGGGAAGACAACAAGAATTTGGAGAAGTAGCTTGTAACATAATTCTAGAGCTCTCTGAAAACTTGGGAGGGAATTAACTCATGCAGCTTCCTATCTCTGCTATCTGGATTCCTACAGAAAATTCAAGCCCCTGTGAAAATCCACCTTCTGCTTCCCTGCACACCCACATTGTTCTGCGATTCACCTTCCTCTCTTCCCACATGCTCCCCTGCTTCTCCTTGGAGCTTTCTGGAATCCTCTGTTTTCTTGTCTTAAGTTCCTGGCTCTCTCTCAGGGCTCTTCACGCTACACTTCACCGGCCTTAGAAGCCATTCTCCAACATTTCTTTTCCTTTATCCTCTACCTTTGGGTAAAGTATTATATATCTGATGCTCTCGCCAGTCCGGTAGATTGCATTTTTTTCTTTTATCACCTCTCGTACTTTTCTGCTTCTTAGGTGTTTCCAATGACCCCTGAATTCTTTGATGGCTGGCTTTCAGTTTTTCTCTTTACACTAATCCTGCTCTAATTTAGGGAACCACAGCAACTGCAGTGTTCATACAGATAAGACATCAACATTATGGCCACTGGTTCTTTAACCTGTCACCTCCAATGACCTCTATCTGAACCCTCCTTCAGCCATAATCCTCATGGCCAACCACCATGACCTGTGCCTTTAAGAATCATGTAAGATTCTGAAATCTTACATGAAAAATCCTTCAATACCCTAAACTACCAAGTTTCTCACATCTTTGCTTCCACTGTATGTGCTATTGAATTCACTTGAGCTCTGAACCTTCTCATTCTTTTGTTTTCCTCTTCCTACATTTACTCCTGTTGTCTTACAGACTTTATCTCACCAAAACTCTCAATTCCCTTAAACCTTGACTGTGGGTCAATCTATTTTCTCACTTCCTGGATTTAAACAATCATACAATGAAAGGACATGGTGTCATTAAGTCATTGTTCCTAACTCAACTGGGTCCCCAGCAGCCTGACAAAAAGTCCCTAGGCCACTCACCTGTTCCTCATAGTGCCTGTTTCATCTTCCTCAGAACTTTTCTAAAGCCCCTGTGATCTAAACATCTTTTCATCTCAGCAGAAAAAAAGATTGCCTTCTACTTTTAAAAAAGAATATAAAATCCAGCCAGGAGAAATTCTTCAATATTTCTCATTTAAACCTACCATGTTACCTGCAAGCATGTTCATCATTACCATGTTCCTTCAGTCACTGAGAAAGAGCAGCCCCTCTAGATCCAGTCCCTTCCTGTTTCTTCAAGATGTAAATTAACCAGCGATCCCTTTACCTATATATTCAGTGTATTTCCTCTTCACTGGACCTCTCCTGCCTTAAATATATAAAAAAGGAAGAACAAAATAATATTCTCCACCTATGTCTTCCTTATTCACTATCTTGTCGCTCTCTTTCCTACCAAAGGAAGCAATTGCTAACATTTGTTCTCTCCACACCTCTTATCAATCTTTTCTCCAGTTTTGCCTTTCTGTTTCATATTGTGTTACAGATAACTTGTCACAAATATAGTGCCTTTGGGATAATTTGAGAAATATTTTTAATTCTAATAAAAGAAATCAAAACAAACTTCTATTTGTCTAGATTTAGCAAAAGAAAAAAGAAAAAAGAATATATTTACAAAAACTCCTTTTAGTATCCAGAAACTGAAGTGTTAATTATTGCCTAATACAGTACATAAAACATTTATTATATCATTTGAATGTAAACTGCATTTCTGTCAAGATTTCAGTTGTGTAATACACAACATATCTTAGATACTTGAACAGTGAAATGAAAAACATGAATGTACTAAACAACTCACAGGGCAAAAGTCTGTTACTAGCACATACAATGCTAATTTCTAACAACTGGGCGATTAAAAAGAAACAGGGAGATTAAACTGAGATTTGCATTTTCAGCAAGGAAGGCAACTGATAAGTAGTTGATGAATTTTTCTGAAAGGATGACCTCTGCTTTAATTGTGTCTCATTATTGTGACACCGCGAACTTTTACCTGAACACTTCCAAGGTTAAGTATTTCTGAAAGAGAAGCTTTTACTTAAAAAGAGACAATGCATTCTGCACAAAGGCTAGGCTTTCTTGATGACTAGAATTCATTTGTAGACTCAAAAATGTCTGTGTTACAGTAACAAATGAAATAAGAGGTTGACGGAAAGGAAATGAAAGGATGCCTTATTAATGAAGCCAAGATAATCCTACCTACCACTACCACAGCTTTTGTGTTGCTGATAGATTTTACACCCATATATTTTTAACCTGTTAATTCTGTCCTCAGCCTTTGGGCTAACTATCTGTGCTAATAAGTTTTGTTTTCTGTTTCTGCATTAGGAAGTGACATTTTCAAATATCTCTTCCCTTGTAAAATTAAAGTGTTAAAAAACTACAAATGCTAAGGGCTGCTACCCAATAATAATCCCTCATCCATCTTTCTCTGGAAGCTATTATTTTTCATTGTCAGCATTTAGATCTATTTATATAATGCAATAAGGGAGAAATAAAAGTGCATAAAGGAAAAAGTAAAGAATAAAAAATCAAATGTGACTTCCCTTTTGCTAATATTATCCTGCTTCTTTCATCTAAGACCTTACATACCTCTTTCCTTCTCTACAAAGTCATTTTTCCCAAAGATAGAGTCAAACCCAGTTCTGTATATATTGAAAAACTAGTGTTATTTTTAATCAAGAGGGGGCAGGACCAATTCAAAAATGGAAAAAGTCAGTAGTTTGGCATTAAAAGAGGCTATATGAATGGTGACATAGGTAAAATATGCATCCACAGGACAAACTGAGAGGAAAGTACAGCAGTTCAACAAATACACACATGGATACACCTTTTTTTTTTTCTTCTTTAGTTGTCCCTGGGGTGCTCTATAGCTCTCCTTTAGTTCCAGGTAGCCCTTTATATATAACTTCTTTAGTCAAGTTATAATTTCAGGATAGTTTGACACTTACAAAAATGTTGCAAATATAGAATGGAGAAATTTTGTATACTCCAAATACAACTTCCTCTATTGTTAATGTCTTACAAAACTACACTTTCTTTGTGACAACCACTGAATCAATACTGATGTATTATTATTTACCAAACTTTATACTTTATTAAGCTTTTCTTAGTTTTTATCCAATGCACTTTTTCTGCTTCCAGGTCCCATCCTGGATACCTTATTACATTTAGTTATCATGTCTATCCCCTTAGCTGATTCTTTGCTGTGATAATTTCCTTACTCTGAATGACCTTGAAAGTATTGTGGAATACTGGTTAAACATTTTGTAGAACACCCTTTATTTGGGATTGTTATTATTCTCTTGATTATAATGGGCTCATAGGGTTTATGGAGGAAGACCAAAGAGAGGAATTGCTATTCTTATCACATCATACCAGAGATAAATGCTATCACCATGACCTTTACTGATGTGACCTCGCTTAGTTAGTGCTTATCATGTTTCAACACTATAAAGTTCCTACTCTTCTCCTTTACAATACTGTACTATTGAAGAGGAAATCAGCAGCTGCAGCCCTCGGGGTTGTCTTCCCTCTCCTTGAGGACAGATTATCTACCTGAATTACTTGGCATTCTTCTGTACAGATCTTTTTCCCTTCATTTATTTATTTAATCACTTATTCATGAAAGTATCCATTCATAAATAATCATTTAATACATTAGGTTATACTGTGACACTAAAATACTTATTTTGTTGATAAAATTTTCCATTATATGCTGCTCAAAATAGTCATAGAGAGCTCCTTGACTTTTTTGTTCCTTTGATTGGTTCCCATTCTTTTTTTTTTTTTTTTGAACACTTCCTTGTAATCTGGCAAATAAGATCTTTCTGTGTATTCCTTGCCCCAGTCGACGAATCAGCTAGTCCTTCAAAGAGCCCCATTGCCTATCGCTGGAGATAACATTAGAATATCTTTACATTTTGAATGAAACAGGTATTGATTAGATCTAGAGCAATGTAAAAGAATCTGGGATTGATTTTTGCCAAAGAATATAATTGGTCAAAAAACAAAACAACAAAACAAAACAAAAACCCATGTTCTTTTATAAGTGATCTGTTTGACAACTACCATGGATTATGTTAAGACTGTTGTACTCTTTCAAATGAAACATATGTGGAAGAAAGAATTTAGGACATGAGAAAGAGGAAAATAAAGCTACCAAGTCTTTGAGGAAAGGAGTCATGTCTCATGGTTTTGATCCCTACAGAGCCTCACCATATGCCTTTAAATAGTCCTTCATAAATATTTGCTCATCAATCTAGGATTACCATATATGTAAATTTTGGTTTGATGCATATGGAAAATAAGAAAAGGTCAAGGTCAAAGATTTATAAACTCTGTCTTAATTTTCCATGTGCCCATACCATAATTTACTTTGTCAGTATATAGTCTGTATGCCGTAAAGAACAAGTTTGATTCACAAGTCAGATTCACAAGTTATATTACATTGATTTTTTGTGATATGTGAGAATAGCTTTTGGCTTGAGAGTACTATCAAAATTATTTTTTTCTTTTATTGCTTTAAAATGCCAAATGTGCCCAAGTTCCTACACACATTACTTTGCCACACTTAAGTGATTCTTTATTTTCTTTGGAATAAAATTTGCTCTCTTCTAAATATTAAAAGCATTTGATTCCCAGCCAGGGCAACATAACCAGGTTGCAAGCCAGGTCTCCAGCCAGGTCTGTAGCTGGAGGCAGGTGATAGACAACCATACATTGATGTCTCTCTCTCTCTCTCTGCCTCTCTCCCTTCCTTTCTCTCGAAAAATAATAAATGAAATATTTTTTTATAAAAGCATGAAATAACATGCAAGGGTTGTGAAAAAGATATTTCTAAGCATGACATCAATCTGTCACCATTTGCAGATTTCTTAATAGATAATTAGTTTGCAAAGGAACTTCCAGCTTTAGAATGTTTATCACAATTAAAGTATAAAGATAAAATATGATAAAACATTTCACAATTATTTCATTAGAAGGATGATGTTGTTTGTATCTGACTCTAGGATAAATAGGTTGGAATACATTTCATTTCATAGTAAAATTAAATATAAACATTTGATTATAACTATTAATATTTGCCACACGGGCACAGAGTTCTTAGTTCTGAGTACTGAGATCCAACTTGGTGCTTCATCAGCTATTAAAGCAACATATCACGTTCCAAGCTCAAAGGTAACATGATTCAACTCACTCAACTATTAGAAAGTTAACAGTAAATGGCTAATTTACTCTTCAGTGATATTTTACTCTGAAATTATTTTTCAAGATCCAATGCAGCATACAATATGATTTTTAAATATGGTCAATAATATCTTATCAATGTATTTGTTAGCCAAGTAGGAGATAAAGGAACTTATCAAGTATTGGAAAAAGTCAACCTATAAGTAACCGGGTCTTTCCTATGATTTTCTTTTGGTCTTGCTGTGAGACCCTGTTATTTTTATTTCAGAAAACTCACTTCTCTGGCAATGAGTAATTGGTTTGACCTATGTTAGATGCTGAATATATCTTTGAGATATGCTGCTTGAGGGACTGATCTGAATTCATAGATAGGGCAGTATTAGTCTTGGGAAGAAATGTTTGTTTTCTCCCTCTAATTTCAAATTACTTTTCCTTTCAGCAACTGATATACTCTAGAAGAGAAAAGCAGAGTTTTACATTTGCTATGCATGTACGGTATACTTAATGTGCATAATCTTAATATATTCCCAATGCTCATTATTAGCTTTTTTAATGTTGAACCATGGCTAGTTTAAATATTGGCACTAAGGTGCAGCCACTGTCATTTGCTTATTAACACCATTCCTTGGGGTACAACAAATGGTGCTAATTCACTTCTGTTTCAGTAGAATATCTGAAGGTTATAATTGTCTGAGGTTATAATTTTCAAAAGAATAATAAGTAGTAAGTAAAGAAATATCCCTTATCTACTAGCACAAATTTTTGGTGAACAAAATGTCCTTCATGTATATGAATCATACATATGCTGACACTTGGTTACACTATACACATCTGAGCCTTCACATACCTACCTGCCAGAGAAAACTATCAGCCAGAGTACTAAGACAATCACAGTTTCTCTTTGAGGTTGTCTGTCATTTATTAGTTCACATTAATAAAGCTATCAGATAAGGTAATTTTGCCAATGACTTGTTCTGTTTTCTTTCCAAACAACGTATTAGTTCTTAATTTTACCACTGGCTTTATAAATCCTTATCAATGTATGTGACATCTCTTTTTGAATATGCCATGAAATTTGAATGCCTCATGTACCTATCTGATAAGGTTCTGTAAAAGGCAATGCACTGGGGACTATGGACAAATGAATTGCTGTTGTCCTAAAAATTGGAATTTCATTTAGCCATCAAAATTAATTGAAATTTTCTTGAAACTAGCTAATCAATACTAATAAAAATTTAAGATGTACATACCACAAGATAGATAGAGATTGACTATTGTAATGTTTATAGACATGGGTTTTGGAATGATCTGTACTGGTTATGATTCTAGTGTCTATGGACTTCTGTCAAATTACTCAATTGTATTAATCCTCAGTTGTCTACTTGGTTAAATAGAGTTAATGCTAGAACTTGTCTCACAGGGTTATATGTAATATATATATTACATATATACATATATAATTTTCCTATAAATGGCCACATTTGGGATCTGGAAGAAAAATACCTGGAGAAGGACACTGAGAGTTTTGTGTAAGGATAAAAGCATCTTTGCAATCTCTAATAAATATTAGATACAAGGTAAATGTTCTTAAATATGTAATTAATTAAAAAATTATGGCCCAAACAAAGAATAAATACCAGTTCTTAACATATTGACTCGTATGTGTTGATATATAAAACATCTAAGATGTAGTAAGAAGAAAATATAAATTTATAAAACTCTATGTATGGTATGGTCCCATTAAAGAAAATATTGGCTTTATACATGCACAGAAAAAGTATTAAAAACCTACACACCAAAATATTAAGATTTTTCCTTTTAGCTCTTAGTATTAACTATATTTTATAATAAGCATATGTCAATTTTATAATTAGAAAATATTTGACTTTGTAAGTGCATGTTTTCTTTGTCTTTGCTTACATCTGTTTATTTTTCATATTCTATTTCCTCCAAAACTCTTGTGTCTAATATTTTTTAATTTGTTAATCTCATATTTTGTAGAATTCTCCATTGGGAAATCATAAAAAAGATGTATTTAAACATATCTGACAGAAATTATTTAAAAAACCACTTCTCTGTAGTTCAATTATTAAGTTTCTAGAGTAAAAATGAACAAAGGGAAACAATCATCATCTCATTTTGACCCTAAAGATTTACAAATAGATATCTCTTCAAAGATCAAAAAATGAGATTGTATTTTTACTTGAGAGACTTACTAATTTTGCAGATAATTTCTAACAGGTTATAAAATACAGGCAGATAAAACCAGGTGCTATAAAAATAATTTTAGGTCAGCCTAGTAATTACTACTTTGTAATCCCTCTTGTAAAGCTGTAGAACTAATATTTAATCATTGTTGGAAATGTATTGCATATGGGGCACTAAGTCCACTCTATGAACTATATAACTTAATTCTGTTAACTGCCTGGGGAGACAGAAGGTAGTTTTATCTTCATTTTCTAGATAAAGATATGCAGCCTAGACTGTTTAAATAACTTTTCCCAGAGTTCCTGAACCAGTAATTTGTACAATTGAGGTCTAAATCCCGCTTGTCTGCAATCACTGTTTATTAACTGATTTTTAAGGTAGTTTTGTATTTTTTTAAATGGACTATTCTCAAGTATTTGCAATGATTTCATTACTGTTTTCCTTCTCTGAGTTTTAGTCCATTATACTGTTCTTCTAGGTGCTTTCATAGTTATGTAAGTAAAGCACCACAGAAACAAAGATAATATTTAAAGTGAAATAATGATTTCTGAATATGGAAAAAATTTTTTAAGAGGTCTACTCCTCTATTGCATTCTTTTCCTTTTCTCCAATTGCTGTTCTTTTATAGCTATCCCAATTTTCCCCTTTGCCCTCTCACCCCCTACCCCAGTTCGCACAGTCAATCCCCACCCAGCTGTCCATGTCCGTGGGTCATTTATACATGTTCCTTGACTAGACCTTTCCTCTTCTTCCTCCCTTTCACCCCGTCCCCTAAAAGTTTTAACTGTGGCCCATTGTAAGAAACACATTTTATATCATTACCCAGTATATATACTGGGTATGTATATATACATACTCACAAATATAACACACATACAAATGAACCACTACTGTCCATAATATGCAAAAAATAATAAAAAGTAAGTATACTGAGCTAAAGAAAATACTATACTTTTTGCATTTCTGCTTTGCATTTTTAGAATAAGAGTCTGTATGGTCTTTGTTCATAGTGATTATGTTTCATGAAGATTGTTAAGAGAGCTTAGAGGAACTTCTTTTGGCTTAGCATAAAATCCCGTGAAAGTATCTCAAAACACCTTATAAAGTATTCCTCACATCAAAAATTTTGGAAATTGCTGAAAAAGGAACATAAACAAACTAGATGAGTAGACATAAATGGCTAATAAAACTGTCCCCCAACCCCTTCACAACAGGTCCAAAGATGATTTTCAGCTTTTTTTTTCCGTAGAGATATTAAGATATGCTTACATATTATATATTTTCTATGGTCTAACTCATCTTTCTATATTATCTGAACCATGGTTCTGCTGCAGAATGCACATATACGCATATTACATAGACTGCAAGATGCAGCCAAAGCCAGAGAACTCATTCTATTTGCGGCAGAAGAACTAACATTTTGCTCATTTCAGGAGCAGCTTATCAATGCATGTAGAGAAAGGAACAAAGGATATGTAAGTCCTTTAACCTTTGTCTTTTGCTCCGTTGCCCTGAATGATATTGAGTATTAAAAATATAAGTTTAATGGAGGGGGACAAAATTGCTATCCCAAATAATTTATTATTTATTTGGTAGAAAATTTAAGAACTTACACAGAAAAGAAAAGTCTTTCATATCTATTCCATCAAGTGATGCAAATGTACTCAGTTCTCCTTGATGGAAACCCTGCAACCACTGATCTCTTTTGCCTTTTCTAAAATTTCATGCTTGTGGACTTATACAATATTTCTTTGTTTGGGCCTGGAACTTGCACTCAACAAAATATACTTAAGGTGCACCCATGAGGCCCTCCGCTGCTCGTGATGTTGGGGTAGCTGCTTGTCTTTGTCGCTGGAGCCTGGAGGAAACCATGCCCAAGACTGAACCTCTTCTCCTGTCTTCACAGTGGAGGACTCTGGGAAGACTCTCAGCTCCAAGGAGGAAGTAGCTAACTATTGGAACGATCTGGTTATGACCTACAAGCAGAGTGCAGAGAATACACAAAAAGGGCTCTGAAGATTCCTAGAAGGGAGGCCAAGAATATGAAGCTACAAAATACTGAAACCAGAAACGGACTTTCTGTCAGAAAAGAATCACTTTCGCATGAAGCTAGAAACCATCAAGAAGTCTGAGACTCAGCATTCCCAAGGCTATTGGCAGATCTCCGCCTTAGAGCAGGACCACGCCCAGATGAAAGCAATTGAAGTTCGGCTGCCAAAATACAAGGTCTGCCCAAAAGTATCGGCCACAAAAACTTCTAATTATATTGATACTGGCTCAATACTTTTGGGATAGACCTCGTATATCTGAGGGCATCCAAGCAAAGGATGACTTGGAAAGAGTGAAATGGGCCACAATTATGTCTCTGGAAGAGTTTGAGCAGCTTGTAAATCAAGGAACTGCCTTCCTGGAAAATGAGCTTGATGAGAAGGAGAATCTCCAAGAATCTGTTCAGAGACTGGAGGATGAAGCCAGCGATCTGCAGCAGGAATTGGCTGTGCAGCAAAAGCACAGAACCCTATGCCCAGCTTGGTGGACGCTGAAAGGACAGACATAGCTATGCAGGCCACTGGCTCCTTGCTGTCCACTCCTATGGCCCATCTCAATGCCCCACACCAGGGACATTCAGATGTGGTCCAGATGGCTCTATGGGTGGGACACCCCTCATGCCCCCAGCCTGGATTTCAGCCCTCAACTGTGACGGACCAGCCGTCCCTGGATTAGGCACCGGGTTTGGACGGCGGGGCACACAAGAAAGAGAGAAGAGACAAAGTTGGGTGGGGAGGCTCGCCCAAGCCGCGAGTCCCGTTATTAATCACACTAAGCTTATATGCAGGTATTACTGGCACCTGCTCAACTGAAACCAGGAAGCTAAGCTAGCTGCAGAGAACGAGGCATAGCACACTCTCTGCTTTCCATGCTTCATGGGCTACGGGGTAAACACACTGGGCTGACTCCCTATACACAGTGTCCGTCCGAGTCCACCTGGCACTAGGGCTGGCCTTGCCAAACACCCGTTTCTGCTAGCTGGGCCTTGCCAAGCAGACTAGCAGTCCCTAACACTCAACATCATGGGAGACCTGCGGCAAAAAGGGGCACATGAGTTCAAACCTGACTCCTGTCGGAATTTTATGTAGGGAAGTCCCCAAACCAAACACATGATCCCCCTCAGAAAGGGGGAGCAAGAACAGAGATGGTGGTGCCATGATGTGATCAAGGGAGAGAAAAATCGCAATGCAGTGACACATCTCCTGACTCTTGATTTTCACTGTTATAACTATGGGCCCAATGACAGTCCATCTGTAACAGCTGTAACAGCCACTTAATTTGGTTTGCTCTGTTTGAAGGTCAGGAAAACACCTGGAGTTTTGGAAGCCACTTTTAAATTTGTCCTCACCATGGCTGCCATCCGCCCAGGGTGTAGCCAAGATGATGCTTCAGGAAATCCACAGAAACCAAGCCACCGTGTCTTTGTAGGAGCTGTTCCCTGTCTTCTCTTCACACTAGGTTTTTGTTTTTTTAAGTTAGTTTGAGATATATGGAAAGCAGTCCCACCAGCCAATGACTGAGACCATTGCCTGTGGCACCTGATGGTTGGCTCCATGAAAAGTTATCTCTTAACCCCCATCATCCTTGTTGGTGTGCTGCAGAACAGAGGCAAATTGGACCCTCCGGGAAGGGCTCCGAGGTGTGGGTGCTGGGGCTCCCCCATCATTTTAAGCTGACCAAATTCTGATGGATCTTGAGAGGTTATTTTTAATGTCCAAAGATGCCTTACAAGGGGAATCTAAGCCTACCTCAGGCTCATACCAGCCGCATGCAGCCAGAGAAAAAGTCTCGTGGCACAACAAGGATCCGTGCACTGGAATCATGCCTAGGAGTGGAGAGTAGACTAGGCATGTGCTTAGTAAAACTGGTGTAATGTATCTCCCCCACTTGTTAATCTGCCTCTCCTTGAAGTTTTCAGAGGCATGCTTGAGTATCACAGTACATTTTATGTGGAAATCTGTCCTATTTAGGTCTGTCCTAACTGGTAGTATGTCCTAAGCCCCATCCCTGGCATTAAGGTGACCTCTGTTTCAGAACCCTTAAGGTCATTGGTATGGGATGGCCTTGGAAACACAGCCTTGAAGAATAGGATTTCATTCAATGCCATAATGAAGTAATCAGTGATTTTCAAATACAAGTACCAGGGTTGCTGTTGGAAGCTTCCATGTCAAAGGAGAAACCAACACAGGGTTTTCAACCTGGACAGTATTGTATATATACTTAGCCCTGCTTACTGTGAACTGCTGTCTCACAGTTCATTTTTGTGACATTTTTGGTCACAAGTAGAAAGAAGACACGAATTTAGGAACATGTGTATAATTTAATGACCTTCCTTTTGTTACTGTTATTTTTTCTGAAAGAACAGTAAACATATCCTTAATTTGTAAGTAGCACTTTTTAAGTGCTACTGAAATTCTACACAGTATTATACTTCAGTGTCTGGTCCATTATCCTAGAAACAAAGTATTCTTACCTGTATCAGTAAAAGATGTACTTCTATTTTTTAAAAAAGAACAATAAAATCAAGAAAAACTAAAAAATGTATCCATGATATTTCATGAATCGATAAATTGTTTCTTTTTACAGTTGAATGTTATTCCATTGGAAAGATAAACTACAGTTATTCTTGTACTCTCTATTTGAAGAACATTTCTGTAATTATAGATAAAAATTCTATATATAGAATTCACATATAGATTTTTGTTACATTTTAGACTCACTTTGGTAAAAACCTAAGAGTGGGACTGCTGGATCATATGGTGAACATGTTTAATTTTATAAATAAAACTGGCACACAGTTTTCCAAAATGGCAGTATCATTTCTAATTTCCATCAGCAACAAAGGAGAGTTCCTGTGACTCTGCATGTTTGCTAGCATTTGAGATTGTCACATGATATTGTATCCATTTTAATAGGCATCTCATTGTGATTTTAATTTTGCATCTCTCTTAACTAAGGATGTTAAAAATATTCCCATATACTTATTGGTTATCTATACATCTATTTTATTATTTTTTTGGTGAATTTCAGATTTTTTACCTATCTTTTAACTGAGTTGTTTGTTTTCTTATTATTAAGTTTTAACAGTTCTTTATATATTCTGGATATATCTTTTATCATCTATGTGACATATAAATATGAAGCTTATGTTTTCATTATTTTAACAATGTCTTTTATATAGCCATTAAAAATTCTTCTTTTCTTTTCTTTTTTTTCACTCTCTAAAGGTGAAGGCTGTTAATTCCTTTATAGTACAAAAGAACATGTACACTAAATCAACTTATAAAAATTTCAATGTGTCTCACTGCTTGGATAGTTTATCTATAATTTCTTATATATTTTATCCATAAATTCTCAAAAACATATTGTTCTATAAAATGTCATTTTAATCAGACATGTAGGATTTGACACTTTTTCCTCATTACAATTTTAAAGTTTTATGCTTCATTGGGTGCACTCTAATATCAGCTTACAAAAGTCATTAGGTAGCAGAATTATAACATTAGATCAATAGTCCTTTGGAAAATAATTGTACAATACAATAACCACTATACACATGGGACTGTAGAGTACTTGAAATGTGGCTATATAAATTAAATGGCATTTCATTTTAATTAATTTAAATTTTAAAACTGATAGCTTAGTTATTGAAAAACATTTAAGTATATGAAATAACTGGCTTTGTGAATCGACTTTTTTAGCTATAAATTTTATGAAGTCTAAATATAGATCAAGCATATTCAACAAAAATTGAGTATCCAAATGATCCAAGTTGGGCTGTGATGTAAGTACACACTGGATTTCATTAAAAATGAATGTTAAATGTCTCATCGATAGTTTTTACATTGATTACATGTTAAAATGACTGTACTTTGGTAATATAAAGTTAAATAAAATTTATTATGAAAACCCATGATAACTGTTGTGGTTCTTTCCTTTTCAAATGTGACAAAAATTTATATTACACATGTGGCTCACATATTTCTATTAGATAACACTACCTTAGAACCATTTATAGTGTATTAAATTATATTTGGTGTTCTGAAAAGGCAAGCTAATGACTATCTGTCCAGCGAAACGTTTAACCCCCACACCATAATCAGGGACATTTCAGTCTCCTGCTTTTGCAGAGAAGCATCGAATTCACTAAATTTCAAGTCCCCTGTGATATAGTTTTCATCCTCAGAAAGCGTTTCTAACAAGAAAAGGGCTGAGAAAATGGAAAGTAATACTTGGGAAGGGCACTGTAGGTCTAGGCAGAAGCATGTGTTGCTCAGAAACAGTATCTTCTGAGGCTCCAAATGTATCAGAAATTTTGGGAACACTGTTAAATTAGGGCTCCAGTTCTGGTTTCCTCTCTTCTGAGCAAAGAGGGGTTGGCTGGCCTCTCTTTCTTCCCACGGTTGTTAGTACTTAGAGTTTAGTACTTCTTAACTCAAAACAAAGCCTAGTATCCAGCCTTTCACATCTGTTCTTACTTTTTTTTTTAATTAATTTTTTTAGAGAGAGGGGAAGGGAGGGAGAAAGAAGGAGAGAAACATCAATGTGTGGTTGCCTCTTGCATGCTTACCACACAGGCATATGCCCTGGCTGGGAATTGAACCAGCGACCCTTTGGTTCTCAGGCCAGCGCTCAATCCACTGAGCCACACCAGCCAAGGCTCTTTATACTTTTAAGCAATGTGAAATTAATAATAAAAGTTTTCATTACTGAACAAAGAAAACTTTTTTCCTTCAGTTTATTAAACAAATTGTGTGTATACACACATTCATGTATATCAGGGGGGACTCGAAAAACTCTAGGATTTATTTATTACTAAATAAATAGCATTATTAATCAATAAAATGTATTTATTTTTGCATATTTAAACTTCAGTCACCATCAAAGAACTCTCCATTTGATACAGTACAGATATCAAGACATTTTTTTCTACTGCTCAAATCAGTTTTTGAATTTGTCAATTTTGATGGCTTTTAGTGCTTCAGTCATTTTTTTGTTTCGCATTTTCCACATTGGCAAAATGTCTCCCTTGGAGGACTGTTTTTTCATCTGGGAAAACAAACCAAAGATAAATTTGCTGGGGGTAAGATTTGGTGACTAGGGAAGGTGGGGCACAAGGGTCACGCTGTTTTGGTAAAAAATTGCCGAACATTCAGCATGGTGGGGGCAGGTGCACTTGTAAATCACTTATTATGAAATGTGCAACCACACTGAAAGTGTCTAAAAAATATATACTGAAATGGAACACAGCCTCTTGCATCTGGTATACCGATACACAGAAGGGTTCCTGGAACACCCTTCTGGCAGGGAAAGCATGTACTACAAGAGGTCCACCCTCCAGAAGATAATTCTTGTTTTTCTGGGCACCCCTTGTATATATGTATGACTTAGTGCTATAGGTATTATCTTGTCAGAATGAAAACAATTTTTCAAAAAGATAACTAGTGTAGGAAAATTGAGCTGACCTTGAAATAATATTGTATTTTCAGATATTTCAGTAAATTCAGATACTTCAGCATAAATTCTGCATATCCAATATATTTTTTTAAGTTTCTAGAAAAATAAGAGTGGTATAACAATCTTAAGGACACTGAGTATAATATTTATAAAAAATATAACAAAACAGTGGTATATTATTCTACCCTGATAGACAACTACATTAAATTTTAACTTTGATACAGTGTTAAATCTAAATTTGTAGAATACCTTATCAATTTGTAGATAACCTTCTAAAAGTATTCTATATTTTGAATGAGTTGTAGCTTACACTTTTCTGAAACAATGTAAGTTATCCACAAGTTCTAATTGAACACATTTCTTTCACAATCAAGCTAGCTTAAGAATGTAAATATATATACTTACAATATAGAGAACATATCACGGAAAGCACATAGACAGTTGTTAAGTTATTCCACCGAACTTTAAATTTTTGAATTAGTACATTAACCTGCTGGGAAAGAGGGAAAAATTATGTTACTTAAATGTGCTCAGTGTATTATACAGTATATGTAAGTAAATAATCCAAAGAAAGCTAAATCACTCATTTTACAACCACAGATCTTTCCAGATGTATTTTTGTGTCCTTTGTTTATATTAATGTATGATTTCTTTTAATTTTATAAAAATGCTATTGAATCAATAAAATAAATACAATTTTTAAAGTTGAATACTGCAAATGAAACTCTAAGGAGTAAGCATATCTTGTTCACCAAATATATTTCATGGTCTCTATTTTTTGATCTTTACTTACAAAATAAATTGAGTCCATAAATCAAAAAACAAAAGTAAAACATAAAACAAAAAGTTTATGAATCATCCTGATGTTTATAATGATCTGAATGCTTAACAAAACAAATACAAAATAATTAGATGATTTGTCTGAATGTCTATTTTTCTTTCTTTTTTTTTTTTAAAGATTTTATTTCATTATTTTTAGAAAGAGGGGAAGGGAGAGAGGCAGAGAGGGAGAGAGACATCAATCTACGGTTGCCTTTCATCTGCCTCCAGCTAAGGACCTGACTGGAGACCTGGTCTGCAACCTGGTCATGTGCCCTGGCTAGGGAATCGAACCTGCGACATTTGGGTTCACAAGCCGGTGCCTTATCCACTGTGCTACCAGCCAGGGCTGAATGTCTATTTTTCATGTTGATGTATGCCAGCTGCTATGGTTAGAATGTTTGTGGTCCTCACTCCTTTCCCCCCAAATTCATGCTGCATCCTAATGTCCAAGATGATAGTATTGGGAGGTGGAGCCTCTGAGAGAAAAATAATCTAATTTTCCCCTAATTTAGTACTTCTCTAATTTATACTTTAACTGTATTTAAACACATTTAAAGATAATCAAAACACAGTGAATAGATGAGGTATCTGTGCTATCTTTAAAACCAAATCTTACCTAATTTATTCTCAAAGGTATAAAATGCAATAGATGCAATAGATGACTAAGGTGTCTATATTTTGTATCAACTCCGGAATGTTTTCTGGTGTGTGTAATTGTCATTTAACCATCACAGCAATACCGTAAGGTGGGTTTTATTACCCCCCATTTTACAGGGTTCTGATCATTCAAACATCTAGTTCATATAAGAAGCTAAAAGCTCTTATATAGCTGGGAAGCTGGGGTCAGTTCAGCCTTAATCCAAGCATCTCCTCAGAAAAGTTTGCACTTGCACATGGTCTCCTGGACACTGTTCATAAGATAATCCTGCCTGGTTATCAATACTGTCTGAGCCTCCAAGTTGAAAGAAAAAAACAATGTTTTATAAGGTAGAAACTACTTATCTTGTGCTTGAAGTTTTCAAATGAGTAAAACTACAAATAATTATTTCATGTAACATATATAAAGGGCTGGTTGTATATTTTGACATTAAAGATTAATATATTTTTTAAGGTTTTGTTTACTTTTAGAGAGGGGAGGGAGAGAGAAAGAGAGGAAGAGAAACGTTGACTGGTTGCCTCTTGCACATCTCCAGCCTGGGACCTGGCCTGAAACTCAAGCATGTGCCCTGACCACGGATTGAACCAGCAACTTTTGGGTTCATAGCCTAATGTTCAGCCCACTGAGCCATACCAACCAGGGCTAAAGATTAATATATTTAATATAATTAAAAATAGAAAAGGGGTATTCACATCTACCTCATCCGGTTATAGACTATCATATTTCAGCATCTGTTAATTTTTGACAAAATGTTATCAAAGCATCAAATGCTATATTTTGTTTTTTACTCTAGAGCATCTTATTTGATGCTTTTGAACTGTTTTTTGTTTGTTTTACTGGAAAGTCAGAAAATCAAACACACAAACATAAGTTGCCAAATAGATAACAGGACTTAGATACTTAATTGGCCCTAATTATTTGCTCTCATTTTAGATAGGATTCTAAATGTTTGATTTTCTGACTTTCCAGGAAAAAAAAATCAAATGTATCAAATCAGATGTTGTACAATCAAAACAGAACAAGAACAGCATCTGATTTCCTCTGTACTTGTGTTTCCTACTAGAGCAGTCAAAACATCCACCTGACACGGGGCAGAGATGGACACAAGCCACTCAGTTTCTGTCACCCATATTGATAGATGGTTTTAAAGTGAGTTAGTCTTGAGAAAAGGAAGTTTCTAAATTCCTTCAGTCCTACCTTACCAATAAATTCTAGACTTGGTGGATCAGTCTGTTATTTGGATGTTTTGTCAAGATCTTGAGGCTTAGTAATGTAAGCATAAAACACCTAAGCTGATTCACTAATTGATTTACTTTTCATCTTGAGGTTACCCAGAAAGCACAAATGACTCAGTATTCATGGAATTTTATATAAAGGAGTTTCCAATTATACAGAAAGCAATAGGAAGACAGCCTTCATGTATTTTTTGGAGCTATAACAGAGAAAGTGGAGAGAAAGAAGACCACATTGGAAGAGGAAAGTGGCTGTTACAGCTTTCATTTTCCCCTTGCACCTTTTTGAGGTCAAATGTCTGCTGGAAGTAGCTTTAGAAATTCCTAGTTAAGAAGGTGCTCCGGCTGGCCTCTGCCTCTTGCTGCTAGGGTGGGTTGTACATTCAAGTGTGAGGTGAACCCACTTATGGGATGGCTGTAGAGCTGCACAGGCCTGGCCCCACCCTGTCCTGAAGACCTGGTAGGGTCACCCCTCATCACTGAACCTCCGAATTGGGAAAGGGGACTGCTGGTTGGGCCCGGCTGGCCCGGTATCTCAGAAGGTCTATGGATTGATAGTTTTTTTTTTCATAAAAAAATAAAATTAAAAAAAGCAACATGTCAAAAAAAAAGGAAAGAAAGAAAAAAAGAAACTCCTAGTTAAGGGAATTCTCAGGGTTTTCTCTGCACTTTTGGGAAGGCATTACTGTGCTGAGTAATCTCATACTAACACATGGTGACTCAGCAGTGTCACAAGGTTCCCATGATTAAAATAAACCCAGTTTGCAGTCACATGTCTTCCCCATATATAGTGTGGCATAGATAGCAGGCTGAGGAAAACTGGGCCCACTGGGAGCAAAATGGCTCAGTGATAGAGGATGGTGAGGTTTTTCAGCTTTAACTAGGGGTCAGGAGAGGGAGACAGCAATGCATGTAAGGGCAGGGTCACTTATGGACCTGAAAGCCAAGATCCAGGGCAGGCTGAAGTATTGGACCATGAGGCAGAGGCAGAGTGGAGACAGAACTGTGGGAGATGTCAGCAGTGGAGCAGCCCACAGTGGGACTGGACTGTGTCCCTGAGCAGAGGCAGGCAGAGAAGGGAGGCTTCAAGAAGGAATCTATCTTGGATCTGAAGATAGGATTCAGCCTTTAGTAAAGCATTGCATTGCAAGGAAAGGGGGCACTAGGTACAAAAAGCTCAGGACAGGAGCAAGCCTATCATGTTTAAGAAAGGGAAATAATCAGATCACATAGTGACCCAGGGCACAGTGGTGGTGGGGTGGAATGAGGTAAACATGCAGACAGTGGGATTCATCAGCCACTGTGAGGTCATACTTGATTCATTACACAACAGGGATAGGAGAGGTTCAACTGGGTAACCCGTCATTATTTTATTTTTTATTTATTTATTTTAATTTGCTATACAAATCTACATTCAACTTTGATACCACACCACTCACTCCAGCCTGACCTGCTCTTTTCACAGCAGGACAAGTGTTCGGAGCCCGTGGCTCAAGGGCACACCTGCTGGTACACACGGGCCCTCAGGGCTCCTGCGGCTGGCACGCATGCTACCGTCATTATTTTAAAGGATCACTTCAAAGGTTCTGTGGATAGTAGTGAAGCAAGCTTGGAGGTGGTAGCCAATCTTAAAACTGTTGCAGCTGTAGGGTTGGGAGATGGTGGTGAGTGCAAGTTTGGTGGCAATGATACTGGAGAGAAATGTTCAGATTTATGATAGATTTGAATAAAGTATAAAATTCTATTTATTAATTTCACAGACAAGTGCATTTTTATTTTTGCTCCATCATGTAGGGTAGGTTACTTATTTTTTTTCTTTAGCAAAGAGACCATTTGAAAAATATAAATGCTAGCTGGTGGCACAGTGGATAAGGTGCTGGCCTGAGAACCCAAAGGTTGCTGGTTGGAGTCCCAGCCAGGGCACATACCAGGTTGCAAGCCAGGTCTCCAGCCAGCTCTGTAGCTGGAAGCAGGTGAAAGGCAACCATACATTGATGTCTCTCTCCCTCTCTGCCTCTCTCCCTTCTCCTCGCTCTAAAAAATAATAAAATCATATCTTTAAAAAAATATATATAAATTACATAGTTATTTATATAGAATAATTTGAGTAAAATTCACCAAAGGGAAAAAATATGGACACATTTTATACTTGTTTTTAATTATTGTTGATTAAAGACAGTGTAAATAATTACAAAAATACTACATGATATTTATAAACAGAAGAATAGGGAAATAGAAAAATGGAGCATTACTTATCAACAAGAAAAATTCATAGTACTCTAAATGATGTTAGCAATATTTCAGATATATTAAAAATTGGATTCCATTAACAAGAGTAAGTTGCTTAATTGAATTCACCAGATGTGATTAAAGGACATTGAATTTTGAACAAATAAAGTCAATTACTTTATGCAGTTTATAGTAATAAATGAGATTTGCTGCCAGAAGAGGTCACCGAGCCAATTCCTGTGGCTGTACTTTAAACAGAATTTTATGGCTTCAGAATCACTACCCTCGGCCCTTAAGACTTCTTTAATTCAACATACATTTTCCTAAATGAGTTCTACAGAACAGCTGCTTGGTGGCATGGCTAAAACGGTGACTAAAACACTCTTCTGCCCTTGAAGAGTTCAGAGTCCAGAAGAGGAAGAGAAGAAAGGGGAATGACAAAGTTTGCACAAAATGTCTGGTCAGGGGCACAAATAGAACAGCATTCAATTTACATGGCTGAAGTTTATAGAAAATATTGAATTATATCTTGGCACTGCAGTATGAGCCAAGATAAGGAGAACAGAAATGAGATAGTTTGAAATGAAAAGCTAACCTGGCTTTAGTGGAGCAAAGAGATAGGCAGTGTAATGCTAACAGCTGCATGCAGGAAGCAGTGAAGGGAAGAGGGACTGGTCATTTGAAGGTCCTTTGGTCATGCTGAGAGCTTGAACGTCATTAACACTAACAATCATCCCGCCTCACAATAAAAAGTGTTCATGATATACCATACACTTTTAAGAGTTTCACACGCATGTTCTCATTCAACCCTATCAACAAGCCTATAAGATATTATTTCAGAGAAGCAGAGCATGAAGTACTGACAGCTTAAGCAGTTTGTCCTGAGTCACCCAGCTTGTAAGTAACTAACATGGAGCCTGGCCAGACTGATTCCAGAACTGCATTCTCTCTTTCTCTCTTTTTCCTTTTTTTTTTTTGGAGATTTTATTTATTAGTTTCAGAGAGAAGAGCAGGGAAGGAGGCAGAGAGGGAGAAAGACATCAATATATGGTTGCCTTTCACCTGCCCCCAGCTACAGAGCTGGCTGGAGACCTGGCTTGCAACCTGGTTATGTGCCCTGGCTGGGAATCAAACCAGCGACCTTTGGAGGCCTGCGCCTTATCCAATGTGCCACCAGCCAGGGCCAGAACTGCATTCTTGGTCCCACAAGTCCGCCTCACGCAATCAACATAGGATGATTTATACGTAAGGGACTCCTTTTCAACATTTTTTTCCCTCACAGTACAGAATGTTGATTTGCTCTTTACATTAGATAAAAATGGGAATAAGACTCCTGAACCTAAAAACACAAAACCAAGTGAGGAAGAAAGAGGAGAGGATGAAAGTTAATGTTTCTTAAGCATTTTACTGTCTTCCTTGGTCCATTTCTCTGCAGAAGCTGGAATAAGGGTGGCTATGGGAGAAATATGTGGTCTGTGCTTGTTTTGTGGCTCTTGGGTTATTTTCATCAACTGCATCGGGCCTTCTTCCCTTCCCTTTTATACAGCTGACTTAGATGATCTTTCTTGACCCTCATTCATCAGGGGTATATGAGACAGATCTTTGTGAACTCAGAGAATGGTACTGGGGCCGATGAAGTGAGAGACTCTGATGCACACTTTATTACTTACTGAGTTGCTCTAGGAGATAGGGTGGTTAGTAGCTATTAGGACCATTGACAAACATTAATATCTTCTGGACTTTAAATATACTTATGATTGGTATAGAGGTCATTATTATCCATAGAAATACTTTTCAGCACCCTCTTTTTGAGGGAGGGAGGATTCTTTTAAAACCTGCAGAACCCTTCAGGGAAAATTATCAAGCTTCTGTCTGGAGCTTGAAGCAGTCCCAAAAACCTCACTTACTAGATGCATTCTTACTAGAGCATCTGTTTTACTCAAAGATTTCAGGAAAAGAAATTTATTCTAAAATTGAGATATATCATAAATAAAATGCAGAATGTACATACATTTTAAAAGATTTATTTATTTAACCAAACATTTATTTATTATTATGATAGGTGTTGATCTGGTAATTCAAGCAGTTATTCTCACATATTTAAGGTTATCTTATTCTGTTAGTGGTAAAAGAACATAGTCTATTTTAATATGCATATGGGGAATCTTGTTTCCCAGTTTTATTGAGAAATAATTGACACACCTCGCTGTATGTACAATGTTAGCGCATACATCAATATGGTCTGATTTACGTATAATGAAATGCATACTGTAGTAGGTTTAGCTAACATCTCTCATCTTATATAGGTACATTAAGAAGAAAAGGAAAAAAAGATTCCTTGTGATGAGAACTCTTAGCATTTACTCTCTTAAGAATGTTCATATATATCATACAGCAATATTAGCTACAGTTGTCACATTGTACATTACATCCCTAGTACTTATTTATCTTATAACTGTAAGTTTGTATTGTGTCTTTTGACCACTTACCTCCAATTCCACCCCTCCCCCAACCACATTCCACCTTTCATAACCATAAGTCTGATCAATTTTTCTGAGTTTTTTTTAGATTACAAATATAAGTGAAATCAGAGTATTTGTTTTTCTTAGCCTTATTTTACTTAGCTTTTAAATAAGAGGAAGTCCTATTATTTGCAATAATGTGAATTTCCTCAAATGTTATATTTATTTATGGGTACCACCTCTTTATCCATTCATCAATCAATGCACAGTAAATCTGTTTCTATGTCTTGGCTACTGTAAATGATGCTGCTATGAACACAGTGGTGTGGATATCTGTTTCTTCTTCTTCTTTTTTTTTTTTTTTGGAAGGGGAAAAAGATGTTTTTGTTGTATTTTTCCATTACAATTCAGTATTTAGTCCCTTTATATCCCTCTCACCCTGACAATCACCAGTTAACCATGTTCACGAATCCTTTTTCTTTCTTGCTCAATCCTTGCACTCCCTAATCTCACCCCACCCCTTTAGCTGCCATCTTGCTCTCTGTCTATGAGTCTGTCTCTATTTTTCTTGTTAGTTCAGTGTGTTCATTAGATTCCATGAGTGAACTCATATGATATTTGTCTTTTTCAGAAAATTTGTTGTTATATAGATAAGGTTACTGTTTTGTATCCTGCAATCTCATTGAATTCATTGATTAGGTCTAATAGTTTAGTTTTTTCGTTGTTGTTCTTGTTTGTTTTTTGGTTTTGGTTGTGGCTTTAGGATTTTCTTTGCATAAAATCATGTCATCTGCAAATAGAGACCATTTTACTTCTTCTTTTTCTAATTCTGGTACCTTTTATTTCTTTTTCTTGCCTGATTGCTCTAGATAGAACTTCCAGTAGTATGTTGAATAGGAGTGGTAAAAATGGGCAACTCTGTCTTGTTCCAGATCTTAGAGAAAAAGCTTTCAATCAACATTTAGTATGATAGCTCTGGGTATGCTGTATGTGGCCTTTATTATTTATTTATTTATTTTATTTTATTTATTTATTTTAAAAATTTTATTGTTGTTGTATTACATCCATCCCCTTTTTGCTCCCCTCTGCCCCCCTATTATTTATTTTGTATGCCTAATTTAAAAAAAGTTTTTGCCATAATGCAATTGAATTTTATCAAATGGTTTTTCTTCATCTATGGAGGTAATCATATGATTAGTTTCTTTCATGTTGTTAATGTGGTGTATCACATTGATTTATTTGCATATATTGAACCACTCTTGCATCCCAGGGATAAAAGCCACTTGATAACGGTAAATGATCATTTTAATGTGCTGTTGACTTCAGTTAATCAGTATTTTATTGAGAAATTTTACATTTATATTCATGAGGGATATTGGCCTAAAGTTTTTTTCCTGTGTTCTCTTTCTCTGGTTTTGATATCAGGAACATGGTGACCTCATAAAATGAGTTTGAGATTGTTTCCTTCTCTGTGAGGTTTTTTTTTTTTTCCCTTCTTTTTTTGAAGTCTCAATAAATGACTTTAATTTTTCTTTAAATGTTTAGAAAAATTCAGCAGTGAAGTCATCTGGTCCTGGGCTTTTCTTCATTGGGAGAATTTTAGATTACTGATTTAATCACCTTACTAGTAATTGGTTTATTTGAACTTTCTACTTCTATGAAAAACCTTTTTATGGAATGCCATTTATGAGTATTTTATCTTCAGAAACTAGAGAAAATACATCATGATTATTTGGGTTCAGACATGGGATTAGTAAACTGTGCTTTAAAGAGCCAGAAGGTAAATATTTTAACCATCACTGGCCAAGAGGTTAAGTCAAAGATGTTCTTTAGGTATTCATCTATTATACAGTTCCTGTCACAACTGCTCAGCTCTGTAGTGTGCAGGCAGACAGAAACACATGCTATGGTTGTGCTTCAGGAAATCCTTGTTTACAAAACCTAGCAGCAGGTCAGATTTAGCCCACAGACCATATTGCCACTTCTTGGTTTAGATTGAATGAATCTATTTAAAAAAAAATTTTATTGAAATATGGATTTAAAATGACTTGCTTTTTTCTGTCTTTAAATTAAATCAATAGTTTAAGACTTCATCCCCTCATATCTCTACCTTTGAGGGTGTGTTAGCCCAATTAATTTAGTGAACAATAGGTCATAACTTGAGAGAGACAAGCCGGTCAGTAGCCCAGGGACCTCAAAAAGACAGGATGAGCCTTGAGCAGAGGTCCAGTGACTGTTCCCAAGAAGCAAGTGCACTTCTTGCTCGTGCAGATTATATTTTGATTTCTGATCTTACTTGTTAAAACCCTCCCCAGATGAAGGGTCTAAAAATGAACCCTGGCTGCTTGCACAGTGGACAAGGCACCGACCTGTGAACCCAAAGGTCACTGGTTCTATTCCCAGCCAGGGCACATAACCAGGTTTCAAGCCAGGTCTCCAGCCAGGTCCTTAGCTGGAGGCAGGTGAAAGGCAACCGTACATTGATGTCTCTCTCCCTCTCTACCTCTCTCCCTTCCCCTCTCTCTGAAAAATAATAAATAAAATCTTTTTAAAAAGCTACTATTTAAATAAATAAATAAATAAATAAATAAATAAATAAAATAAAAATGAGAGACAGAAAGTCAAGTCAAGATAAAGACTATAATTTACTTCTTTCTATCCTCAGTCGCATTCATCCAGAGTGAGATGTCTAACTGGGACCGAAGATGGGAGACAGGCCAGGGACATGATTTCTTTTCTTTTTTTGTCTATGACAATATCAACTAAAAAACTGGGCACTTTTCTTTATAAATAGAGTCATGAATTTTATTTTTCAAAGGTGCTAATAAATAAGTATGGTGGGAGTAGGGTCCAGAATTTCCATATACTGTATAACAAGCCCTCTCTCTCCCATTGGAAATTGTTGCAAGGCTTTGGGGAGAATGTTGTAAAATATCACAACTAGGTAAGTTCCAGAATGTTCAAAACAGTTGAATAAAAAGCAACTATAGGAATGCACATGATTATTTAAATAACTATTAAGATGTTTTTGAATGTAACATAATTGCATAAAAACAAATGTTTTACTATAAACTTTGTAAAACTTAAGCTATACCTTTATAATTCCAACCAAAATCTCTGGGAAAATCAATAATCAGAATAATAAAATTTGGCATATTTTTCATAATCAACAAAGTAGAAGTGTTTACCAAGATGTAAACAGATATTTTATACCAAAACAACTTAATTTAAAATTATGTATTTCTTCTTTTGTCAAGTTGCATTTAAACTGATGAAAATTTTTTAAAAATCAGAATTTCTTATTAAATGCTAATTCTCAAATAAATAATGTTCTGGGAAAGAAACAGAATCTAATCCAATTTTAGCGGTGAATACTGCATTAAATACAATGGCATGAGCTGTGTATTGATAGCATGTGATTTAACATAAATCAAGTTATTTTAAAAAATGAAATCCATTATATAATTCAGGACGTAGGGTGATTTTACAACAAAGCTGTACTCTGACCCACTGCATACCAGGAAAGCATTTTGTTTTAAAATTCATTTATCTCCCTCTGAGTCATTTTAAAACTTGAATTTCAGGATTTTAATGGCCTAAGTACAGGCAGCACAGTCTTCTGTGCTCCCCATCCAGAGGTGAGTGCTCCTGGATAATGACTAGAAATTGACCCCACTAAGCAAGCACAAAAGAACCCAGATTACCTGATTTAAACAGTACAAAGCCTCTTTAAATTTGTTCTTATTCTCCTCATTCACATTTAGGAAGTATTTTGGGAAAAAAGAAATCCAAGCCAATGGAACCATTTGCATATGTATAGTTTTCTGTTGCCAAAATTTGGCTTGAACGCCCCTTATATTCTTCATATATAGACCATGTTTGACAAATGTATGGATATAAATTCACATTAATATGGAAAAATTAAAGTGAAATATACATCCATTATTTATATCATCTGATCTAAGGAAAGCATTTAAGTATTTACCATAAAAGTGAAAACACTACTAAAAGAAAAATAAGATAAATAAGATAAACAACCCAAGTTTCATCATTCTGCAGTTGGTCCACTTTGGTGAGTGGGCTGGTTGTAGACACTCAGCCTTGGTCTTGTTGAAAGTGAGGAGCTGGAAGCTCTGGACAGAAAGCAGGGACCAGGAACCTCTGCTCCCAACCACTTTGTTAGGATTGACACATTTGTGTTACAACGTCCTTTAAAAATGCAAATGAATCCTAAAACTATTCTGATTTTTATATAAATTGACTTGATCAAATGAGTCTGGTAGTCCTAAACACCTAGTTGAGATTAGCACCCCTACTCCCCCACCTCATTTTGGTGGATTGAATAGTGTTCCCAACAGACTTGTTGAAATTTTAACTTCCCACTATCTGTGAGTGTGACCTTTTTGGAAATATGATCTTTGCAGATACAATGAAGTTACGATGAGGTCACACTGGATTAGGATAGGTCCAAAACCCAGTGAATGGTGTTTTTGCAGGGAGAGAAATGTCTGGAGACACACAGACACACCAGAAGAATGCCATGGGAAGTCAGAGTCAGAGATTGGAACCGTACTGGTACAAACCAATGGCCTTCCAGGATAGCTGGCAACCACAAGAAGGTCAAATTACTGCCAAGAAAATCTGACATCCAAAATTTTGAAGAGAATAAATGTAAAGTGTTTTAAGCTGCTTGGTTTGTAGTAATTTGTCACAGCAGCCCTACAAAGTTAATACAACCCTCAAAGGTTTAATTTGTACTTGGGTGAGAAGGGTAGCTGGGGTAATGGCGGGATTCTGCAGGGATGGGCTCTTGAATAACAAGAAGGCATGAGAATTCTGTTCACATGGGAGATAGAAATGGAGGGAAGTATCTAAAAATATACATACATATTGTTCCTGACTGAGCATAAAAGCTGTTTAGATAATGTTATTATTTATCAAAATATGCATGACAACATTTCTGAAATGTTTACTGGGCTCCTGGCTCCCATTCAAGTGTTTAGGTCATTTTTTTGCTCACTACTGAAGCTAACATCGCAGGGTTGAATGCAGGTAGCCTATGTGTCTCCTTCTGGCTGTTATTTCCCAAAAGCCCAGGGCCTTGGGGAGCAAGAGGGACTCTAGATCCTACCTGTTCCTCTCAGCCTTGTTCATTTTGTTCTAGTCACTCAGGCTTTTCATCTATTCCTCAAAGTGCTTTCCCAGCTCAGCACAGGGTGGGGCAAACACAGGTTTCCAGTGAGTATACAAAATACAGTTGATTCTTGTCCTGTTATTTATTAATTATTGTGTTATTTTTCACATGAACATCTGTAAACCTCCATTTGTCCCACCCTGCATATAATGTATGTTGGCTTTGGTGGCATGTTCTATATTCCAGTGTAGGTGGAAGTGTGGTAGAAATAGAAGCTTAAATTATTCTCCTTGGTGTAATGTGAAGCTGTTTTCCCTTCAAATTTGGTGTACTGAGGTAACGTACACTCAATTATTTATGTGCTATTTGATGTAGACTCAAACCCAACGATATCTGTATAAGATTTAATGGTCCTGGACTTCAAAATCAGTGAGTTATATGTAATTATAAGCTAGGTTATAAATTTAAGGCTGATAACATACAAATCTAAGTAAAAGATGACTATTATAGCTAAGTGTTTCTGAGAAGCATACTTATGGCTTATTTGGTATAGCTTTGAGAGAAAAAAAATCATATATCTTCCAGACTTGTTAGCATCACCAAAACTTTTATACACTAGAACTTAGGAGTCATAAGATCTGTTTTAATTCTGAGTAACCATAGGGAAATGTCTTAATTCCTCTGTCCCTTAATTTATTCATTTGTAAACACTGGAATGCTAATATAGATGTCTTCTAAAGGACTATTATACACCTTATGATAAGGTGAGCAAAGTTCTTGAATTATGGAATAGGTCCAATTCATGAAAATCAGCATTGTTACTCACTGCTGCCTAGCACCGTAGCTGGACTGGCAAAGTCCCTCCCCCAGCATGTTTTATGTCTATCCATGCATGACGCTCAATAAATATAAATAGTTGCTAAGTTGAAAAATACAAGTGCTGAAAGGACCTGCTATTACTATTTTTACTCACTTCCCATTTAGAGCTGCTAAAATATTTTAGACATTCCTTTTTGTGGACCCTTAAGTACTTACTGTCTTCGAATCATTTTTACTCCTACCTTAAGAAGAGTCATGATTATATGTTCTTATAATAAAGATGTAAAGAAAAGCATAGTTCAATCCAGGTTTTTGTTACAGAGATATTTTCTGTGATATATCTTAATTCATAATATAACTTATTTTTATTAGCTCTTCCGTGTAATTTCTTTATGTATATAAAGCCAAGACTAGCTCAACCTTTCCATTTTCCTGGAAAATGTTCTAGTCAATCCTGATGGAGCTAGATGGTGTTGTCAAACATAGTATCCATCTCCTCTCATACAGACAGAGATACCTGAACCTCATCCAACTGCATGAGTCACATAGGAAAGATCAATGACAGCATAGACTAATTTATAAAAAGAAAAACATCTTCAAGGGATTAAAATTAAAATAAATAAAACTTATGAAACAGAATGACATAACATTAGTAAATATTTGATAAGCCCATTTAATGTACAAGAACTGTACTAGGTGCATGATGGTACACTGGTTAGCAAACAAACATGGTCTCTAATTATATTAATTATACAACTTCATAAATAATGATAAATAACAAATGGTATAGAGTCCCCCACCCCCAGAAAGAAGGAATAGTATGGAACATTACAAGAGTAAAATAGGGAAATCTAACCTATGTCTCCAGTATAAGAGAGGGATTAGAGGAGAGCTAAAAGATAAACAAAAATGAGGTAGAAGGAGGAGAAAAGATAGAATATCCCAGAAGGAGAAAATGACATGTATGCAAAGGTCACAGAGTGAGCTGTAGCTTGACACATTCAAGTGTTAGAGAAGCCAGGTAAGGCTGGAGCTAGGAGAAGATGACAAGAGCACAAAAATTTGGATGGAAACTAGAAGTTTACTGTCCTAATGTTCTCATGCTATATGGAAATGGTATAACATTACTTGAAGATAAACTGACAAGTTAAAAGGTATGTATTATGAATCCTAAGGCAACTAAATATTTAGCTTAAAAGCCAAGATAAAATAGACAACAAAAATATTCAAATATTTAAAAGAAGGCAAACTTTTGACTCTCTGGATCTATGAACATGACTCATTTCTTTGAATAAGAGCTAGGTTTTCAAAAATTGGTATTATAGGAAGAAATACATCTAAGCATTGAGCTTCACCCACGTGAATAATTGGCTCCTTTCTGATCCCCATGTGTTAAAATGGCATTTGTCTCTCTGCCAATAACATTCAAGGCATGGGAACTAATCAGAAACTGGCAAGCCGCACAGTCCTAAATTTCAGGCAGCCTATGCCCTATGGAAGTTGAATCCTGCTACCATCACATGCATTTTCATACCTGAGTGCACACAGTTTCTTTTAGTGTGGGGGTTAAAAAGAGAGGCAAGGAGAGGAAAATATTAATTATTTGGAAAGATGCAAGTATGCTTGGTAGGTAATTATTTCTTTTTTTTTAAATAAGATTTTTTATTTCATTATTTTTAGAAAGAGGGGAAGGGAGAGAGGCAGAGAGGGAGAGAGACATCCATGTATGGTTGCTTTTCACCTGCCTCCAGCCACTGACCTGGCTGGAGACCTGGTTTGCAACCTGGTTATGTGCCCTGGCTGGGGAATTGAACCTTCGACCTTTGGGTTCGCAGGCCGGCGCCTTATCCACTGTGCTACCAGCCAGGGCCTTGCTTGGTAGGTAATTATTTCTTAGTTGAAACAAAGTAAAAATTTTATGGCCAAAACTGGGAGTATTATCTAGAGAAAAAAAAGTTGAGACCCTAGTGTATACTAATTATAAATTAAAGCACAGATGAATTATATTCTTAATTATGAAAGGCCAAACAATATAGCCTATGGGAAAAAAGTTGGCAAATATTTTGTGGCCTTAAGATGGTGAAATAGTTCTTAAACAAATTACATATAAAACAACTTAAGTTATAATTTTTTCCTGAAAAAGATGAAAAGCTAGTTGATTCATTATATCAAATTAAGGTTTTCTATTCAATCACAAGATTAAAAGAGGTGACAAACTGCAGGCAAAAAATATTTAAGTCTACATATGACACCCCGTGCATATTTAGAGTAGGAAACAATTAAGAGCTATGAATTTAAAATGAAAAGATAGAAAACAGTAGATAGGCACTGGCCTGTGAACCCGAAGGTCGTCGCTGGTTCGATTCCCCAGCCAGGGAACATAACAAGGTTTCCAGCCAGGTCCCCAGCTGGAGGCAGGTGAAAGGCAACCATTCAATGTTTCTCTCCCTCTCTGCCTCCTCTAAAAGTAATACATAAAATCTTAAAAAATAAAAAGATAAAAAAGACTACAACTAATATATGCATATAAATGCAAAGGAAAGCAACATTGCACACATCAAATTGCAAAATTAAAAATTTGAGAATATAGGTACCTTGTCATCTGGAGAATAGGCTAGTAGTTTATTAAGTGTATGTATGTAACCTATAATCCAGAAGAATATGTATATACCTTGGTCTGCCCCCTTTCTGGTTATGCTGTTGCCCCGGTGTAATTAGTAATATTCTTTTCCAGTCTCAAAATTATTTCAGTTTGCTTGATAAGTTAAATGACTGCCTTACTGATAACCCAGCAATTCTACACTTTAGTTTCTCACACAGATCTTGAAGAGGATATGTATGAACATGTAGCTCACAGTGCTGTCAGTGGTAGCTAGAAACTGTAGATTACCTGGGTGTCCACCTCTAGGGAACTAACATCCAGGAAATGGAAGACATGGAAGTCTATCAAATTAGTTTTTTGAATAGGCAGAATTACTAATTAGGCAAAGAGGTGTTTTGGTTTTGCTACATTTCAGTTCTTTATTCTTTTACTAAATTACCTTAGGCATAGAAAAATGCACCTTAAAATTTAATTTTATTGGTCTCCTCACTACTTTTATGTAAACTCTATTTAAATAAGTCTTAAGATTCTAGATAAGAATTAAACATGTTATCCATGGCTACATTAATAAATCCTCCTACAAATAATCATTTTTCAAAAAGTGTGATGTCATGATGTCATTCTTTTTTTTAAATTTAATTTTATTGTTGTTGTATTACAACCATCCTCTTTTTACTCCCCTCTGTCCCCTTCCCCACCCACCAACTCCCCCACAAAGTCAATCCCACTTGTTGTCCATATCCATGGTTCTTCATGATGTCATTCTTTCTGGCATTATTTTAGAAGCACACTTAGGCTTTATTTGAGAGAATTACGGAGAAACATGAGTAGGTCACAAGCACCATTATAAAAAAACAGTTAAGTATTTATTCATGCACACTTCATGCATTACTGTTCTTTTAAATGCAATTCTGAAAATAATTCAAGGGACGTGTGTGTGTGTTTAAGGATTGTAAGAATCCTGATCTCATAACTCAAAGTGAAAAATTAACATAAATATTGATTAATTCATAGGAACATAAAATTCTATGAACTATATCTGGTATTGTATGTATATTTGAGAGTATTATGTTTCTGGGGGACCAATCTTTCAGAATAAAAGGCCCGGTGAAGGAACTGCAGTTATTCTTAATTTTTAAAAGATTTTATCATTTATTTATTTATTTGAGAGAGAGGAAGAGAGGCAGAAAGAAAGTCAGAGAAACATCAATATGTGAGAAAACATTGACTGGCCTCAATTAGCGACCTGGCCTTCCACCTAGGCATGTGCCCTGCCCAGAAACTGAACCAGTGATCTTTCGCTTCAGAGGCTGGTGCTCAGTCTGCTGAGCCACACCGGCCAGGGCTGCAGCTCTTCCTTACTCGATTTTTTGTACTGCTTGATGGTTGTGAGTCACGTTAGCATATATTTGGATCAAAATTTTACAAATTAATAAAATAAAGAATGAAGCAAGTTAACAGTGAACTAACAAGATTTTGTTATTATGGTCTATTTGTTTATATGAATATAAAACTGACTAAACATTCCAATTTGTGAAGCAAGGTAAATAATATTTGCAGAGCACCCCATGTGGTAAGTTTGAAGACAAGATAACTACTAGTAAAAGCACTTCTGCTGTCCTAGGGGAAATAATACTATAAATACAATATTTTAACATGTCTTTTCTAAATTTTCATTTTATTGGGAGTTAAGTATGTATTTATGTGTTTTCCTATTTCTTACCCCACCTCTTTGGCAACCATCATCTTGCTCTCTACATCTGAAGGTCTGTTTCTGTTTTGTTTATTCAAGGGTGTGTGTGTGTGTGTGTGTGTGTGTTTTAGGTTCCACAGGTAAGTAAAATCATATGGTTTGTCTTTCTCTGTCTGACTTATTTCACAAGCATAATACCCTCTATGTCCATCAGCGTTGTTGCCAATGACAATATTTCATTCGTTTGCATTTATATACACAGTGTGATACACTGTTAATAAGTTAATTTATACTTATGAAGCTAGTGCCAAATATATACATCAGTCTCAGCAGTTCCATTTTCCAATGAAAGTAATAAACCATTTGGCCAATTCTACCTCATACACTGAAATGATAAATATATTCTTCTAATGGGCCTAACTAAAAAACAAATTTTAGATGAACAAGTATGTTGATACTTGCCTGCTTGGATGAAGAAAGACTATGATTTATATTCACAGAGTAAGATAAATGAATTCAGCAGCCACTTGAAACCCTCAGATAATTTCCAGGTTACCAGTAGGACTATGTATTATGTGAGCCTGCCATCCTTGATGTTTTACAGATATCTAAATAATCCTTATTGATTTTTCCTTCTTTAGACCCTACCCCAAAAGAAAAGTCTTCCTGAAATCTTAAAATCAATGAAAAAAATACCATTTGTTGTAGAAAAAGCAAACATTCTTTGGTACTTATTCCTCATAACAGATGCTGAAAATCTGAACTATTTCTGAGTCCCACGGAAGTGCTATCAACCAGCACACTGACTGCCCTGATTATAGCTCATTTCAGACCTTACCCAGTCATTTCCTTGCTCACAGTAAATAATAGTCTGGGGACCCAGAGTGAAAAGCAGAGCTTGTGCAAGTATCCTTTTCTGGAATGATTTAAGAGGCAAAAGAACAAAAGCTGCTCTAAAGATGGGCTTTTGGGGGCTGAATTTGTTAATACCCACTTCAAAACATGTAAAAGGAAAAAAGAAATGTTATTATCTTAATTAACTTAATGTATGCATTAAACTTTAGAATCCTACATGGCTCTTTTATTGAACTACTGTCAAATCAGCCAGTGGACTTAAGTTGAAATAAAATTCAAAGAATCAGCTAACTGATATGAACATTTAACTTATGAAGCTATTGACTAAGATTGGCAGTTTGAAAAGTCTCAAGGTTTAAAATGTGTTTTAATTTCCACTTTATTCACTTACACATTCATATTACAAGAATATGCTAGTTTTATAATATGTGAGCCATTAATGCTTCTTTCAAAATATAATAAAATGAAATATTAAAATTTAAAATAAATACATGACTTGAGTTTTCATATTTGCCAAACTTGTCTCTGTAAGAAAGAAAACTCATGTATTTGTTTTTTAGGAAAGCAGGATAAATTTCTGAAACACAGCATTTCCATCATTTTCCTCTGGATGCTAAATATGAAATGGTAAAAAAGTTAATATTTAAGGGTTCCATGCTTTATCAGCTTTTCATCAAATCTTGGTCAATGACTTTTTTACTGGTGTATCCAAGGAGAAGATGCAATCTCGATTGTTTTTCCACTATTTAAAAATTTCACAATCATTAGTTTAAAATGTGGCTCCTGACACACCAACTTTCTTTTGTGTTTTGGATTTATGTGACATAGAAGCTTACTGCTTGGAGCTGAATCTTCTTCATATGGTAGGTTTATACTCACACAAACACACAAACACCATATATACTGTCTAAAAAGTAAAATCTAGTCATCTATTGGTTATACTTTGTACAGTTACAATATTTCAAGGTAAAAATTTTAGCAGTAAAAATAGTTTTCTTATTAACAAATATAGGGTTATGTCAGTGACTACACTTTTTAAATGGCCTCATTTTAGATCCCCATGGGTCAAAAGAATAAAGAGGCTCTTTCAGAAACATTCTTTCAGAGGTATCTGTGAAGTACTAGGTGAGAGGAATTATGTTCTCATCCCATTTACAAAAAAGAAAGTATCATGTCAGAGGCGAATTTAGTTTCTTCCAAGAGCATTCTAATTAAACAAAAATCTGACTCCTATAAACTCTGCTTCTTTCACAAATTTATGTCAACAAATCTTTCTTTGAGTATACCATTTGTCTTCTTCCCAGGAAATGGCTGATTTCAAATGCTATGTTTTGGATGTGTCAAAATTGATTTTAGAGAGAATGGAAGGGGCAGGGGAGAAAAAGAGAGAGAGGGAGAGAAACAAGAATTTGTTGTTCCACTCATTTGTGCATTCTTCAGGTGATTCTTGCATCTGCCTTGACCTGGGATTGAACCCACAATCCCAAGGCATATGGGTATGATACTCTAAGGGACTGAGGTACTCAGCCAGGGCCTATGTTTTGTATTTTAAAAAACCAAAACCAAAAAAAAAAAAAAAAAAAAAGAAAGAAAGAAAGAAAAAAAAAAAAAAAACAAACAAACAGATACTGCATTTTATGTAAACTGCAGAGCTAATGGCCCATGTACAGTTGCCAGCAGGTGCCATTCTTAGGTCTGGGAACCATGTGAATATTGTTTGCTGCAATATAAATTTTATGTGAAAAACCAGCCACTGTAAACATTCACTGAGATACAAGCTTTCAGAGCTAAAAGGAACTCTAATAGCCATCTGGGCAAATGGTTTACAATGCTTGCACCGGTCAGGATTCTTTCATTACTTTAACCTATAAATACTAATTTTTGAAGGGTTTAGAAACAGAGGACAAGCCACAATATGTACTGTAATTAAAAAAAATATTTTATGTATTATTTTTAGAGGGAGGGGAAAGGAGAGAGGCAGAGAGGGAGAGAGACATCAATGTATGGTTGCCTTTCACCTGCCTCCAGCCACAGACCTGGCAGGAGACCTGGCTTGCAACCTGGTTATGTGTCCTGGCTGGGAATAGAACCAGCCACCTTTGGGTTCCCAGGCTGGTGCCTTATCCACTGTGCCACCAGCCAGGGCCTTGTACCATAATTTTGCAATCCTGAAAATCATATGGAGTTTCAACGTACCTTGAAGCACTCTGTCACTATTTTTGGGAGCCCAGGTTGAGAATGAATGAGTTGCATTCCCTTACTCTACAGATAACAAGAGTTATGCCAGAATACATATGAGAGTCACAGTCACAACCAAGGAGAGGTAACTCAGGAGAAAGAACCAATATAAAGAAAGGGGGTCCAGATTTGAGAAAGCATCATCTCTGACCCTTCATGAGCACTTTTTTCTTTAATGCTTGTGGCTCTCACTACCCTTTCTCACTTCATTTTTCCTAGCTCTGCTTCTCATAGAGTGTAAAGATTTTAATAGCTGGATATTGATGATGCTCAACCCAGTTCTCTAACCCAAACTCACTCTTGATAATCAGAGCTTTATTTCCTGTTTCCTACTGAATACTCTGCACTCACAGACCATTAGGCTTTCACTTGACCTGTACATATATTGGAAATGCCATCCTCCCTCTTTTCAATGCTTTTTCAGGACACAATGCAAATCTTATCTTCTGTGAAACATGTCCTAATTTCCATCCTTCCACCACATCCAGGTAGAAATCATGGGCTGTTTTCTGTGCCTGCTTATGTTACAAGTTATAAAATTTGTCTTCTCTTCTGAATTTTTGTTCATGTGTGCCTCTCCACAAGACAGAAAGAATCCTAAGTGTAAGAAATGTACCTGGTTCCTCTTTGAAACTCCAGTGCCTAGATATCACTGGCCCCAATATGCCTACAAAATAAAAGTTTTGCCTGTAGTTTATAATCCAGTTTGTTCAAAATGCTAAAAGTACCTGTTATCTAGTTTTTCCTCATATTTAGAGTAACTGTAAACTTTACTGAGCTACATTTGTGTATTTCTTACATCAAAATGTTTTAATTAAATATATATAGTACAGAATGATGGCCTTAGAAAAATCTTTCACTAATGAATTAGTGAACTTTGTTAGAGAGAAAAATGTGGTCTTTAAAAAAAAAATTATGGCAGACAGACACTATAAAAATAACTATGTTAATACAATGTGAAGCTACATGCTAAGCTTACAGCAAATTGTGTATGTCAAGCCATGATAGACTACTCACTTTCAACATACTCTTCCCCACAACTTTTTAAAAGTCTCAACAATTGTGTATAAGGAGAGAAAATTGCCTTCGGTGTATTCAACCGAGATATATCTGTAAGACAACCTACAAGATGCTGTGAAAAATAATAAGAGTAAGGCATAACTGAGTGAATTTAGTGAATTTTTTACATGCTTACAACCAGATGTTAATATACTCTGGATGCTTAAGTGTGCAGAAACAGAGAGAAAGTGCTGTATAATGGCTGTTGAGTTTGGGATTTGTGGTCAGTTGGGTTTGAAATCCTTACTTTGCCAATTGCAGTTATGTGACCTTGGGCAAGTTAAGTAACCTTTCTAAATCCCTACTTTCTCATTAAAAATATAGCTAATAATAGAACCTATTTTATAAAGTCATTACAATGATTAAATAGAATAATACACAGGAAATATTTTGTGCCATATTTTACTAAATAGTAACAATTGATGAAATAATTATTATTATTGCTATAATTGTGGAATGGCTGTTATTGGAATTATGGCCATAGAAATTTAAAAATCAAAGGGAACCTTGGTGGTAATTAAAAACAAATTTGCAGTTGAGAAAATTGAAGTGTAGAACAACTGTGGATCTCGCTTATGTGGTAATGGTTAAACATAGGCAGTTTCCAGGTGGCTAGAATCACAGCTTAGTGTTCTTTATACTCCTCACTAACATGACAATGACATTTTATTTTCTACATAATTGATATGCAATATTGATTTTTATTTCTAAAATTATTTTCTTTGGATCAATTATTTAAATGAAGTGTCAGAAAAATTAATATTCATGATATTTGGGTAAATGTCTGAAAATTGTTTTAAATTAATCACACATTGTGTTTTTCATCATCATTCTTCTCATAATACCCATCTTCCAGAACACACCATCACTTGTCAGACAAATAGAACAAATTGTATTTGCTCTCAGTGACATGTCCCCACAAATCCTCACTGAAGGATGTTGCCCCAATGCCTGCCCCTCAAGAACAATTCCTCTAACCCACAGTTTCCTACTGTAGACACACCAGCTGTCAGACCTGGGCCACTGCCACCCTTCTAGGAACTCCTCTAGTGCTTTCTTAATTTCTTATTGACTTTCAGCATGCTCATAAAATGCAGAATTAGATTTCCATGAATTTTTATCCTATACACATTAGCTATATTAATCGACCAAGATTGTTTTAATATCATTTTTGGTCAATTAATTTGGAAACAGCTCATATTTATTTTAGTTTGGGCAGTAATATTAAGTGTATGTACTGAATTTAAGTGAGCAGAGTAATAGCTATCTGATTTGCCTCTAATTACATTACGTACAGTTCAATTTTTCTATTTAGATTACTGTATCCTAAAAAAGCAATGAATAATTAGTTCCTGAGAGAAAATAGTTTAAAGAATGTCTGTGATATATTACATATATTCTAGTATAAATCAAATTACATACATGTAGGTTTTTTTTGCCTTTTTGCATCTAGCTTTCTAATGAACCTTTTATAATCATTTTTGCCATGCAATTATAATTTTACTGCTGATATTACACATTATATACTATCCTAATAACTTGTTTTATGTGACATTTAGGCTGCTTCCAGTAGTTTGCTATGTTATGAAAAATGTTTTAATAAGCATAGTTTTTAAGTAAATGTCTTTATATTTTAATTTCTTTAAAATAATTTCATAGAAATGTAATTATAGGACAAATACTATAAACATTAAAAGCATATTATTTTTGTTAAACATAATAAGTGCCCCTCACATATCATCTAATCAAAAAGTAAAAATATTTCTTAATGTGTTTATTTGCATATATAATTATTAATAAAGTTAAATATTCTTTTCATTAGCAATTGTTTTTAAATTAATGAAAAATTTTACAAGTTATGTGTGAACTGTATCCCTGTATCCATTGAGACATTTTTATTTTTCAACTGATTTTTAAGTTTTAATTATTGTTTAAATGTGCTTTATACATTTGTTCTAGTATTTACTCCTCTTTCTCCAAGTTATCTTACAAAAAGTTTTTTATTTAGATAAATTTAGAGTTGATTTTTAAATTTCCTAAAGGCATCCCATTGGGGGTTTGATTTAAATTAACTATGTGAACAAATCTGGAAGTAAATTTTTTTTCTAATCTTCTTATTCAGAAATTAGTTTATTTATTCCATTAAGGCATGCAAAATATTATAGGCTTCATTCATTTCTTGTTAAGGTGAATCTTAGCTATCACATCCACATTTACCACCATACTCTTTAATTGGTTATTATTTGTATATGAGAACTCATTAGGATTTAACTTGCTTATATCCAGAATTTATTTGCTTAAAAATTTTTACTTCTTTTTTTTCCTCCAGTTAATTTTCTTAGGTTCTTCATAAATGAATGTTTTGTTCCTGAATTTGTGAATAAAATTTGTACTCATTTACTCTTCCAATGATGTAAATAATGGTATAGGAACATACATACATGATATGTAATTCATGTTAATAGAATGGGTCTACAATTGTATTTGTACAAAGTATAGCTTTCCTCACTTCCTCATTAATAACCCTCTGAAATCTGATTTGCATACCTAAACCTGATTTGCTTAAACTGCTTTTTTAGTCTAATATTTATTTTCAATGTATTCATATGTTAATCAATGTGATAGGAACAGTATGAAAGTAACTTCCTATGTCACCAATGATTTCTCAATTATCATAATAGTTAATTACTTTATTCACAATAATCATTTGTTGAACTCAAATGATTACTCTTTAGGCTATATCCTGTTTTTAGAATTTCACAGTGCAGTTTTCTTCATCTAACTCTGGTTATCTGACCCACTTTTCCACATTCTTTCATTACATCTCCAATTGATCTTCAGGCTACTGTGATGGCTTATCTTCTACCCACTGCCTAAATAGTGGTATTTCCATGAGAACTAATTTGTTTGTCATTATTCCTTCCTTCTTTTAATTTCTTATTATTTCCCAAAGGCAATTCAAACTGTTCCATAGCCTTAAATGTGACCTGTATACAGCTGACTGCCAAGTTTATATATTAACTATCATCTCTTTCCAGAGCTGCACTTCTAATTACCTGCTTGTTGCTTCTACCTAGATGTTTGACTAAAATGTTCGATTAGTCCAAAACGGGATTTGTTATGTTTTCCTCAAAATCATCTTTGTTGAAATTCTTTATTTTGGGTAATAGCATTATGATATTAGTTGATAACAATGATGTTTTATTATAATAATAGTGATATAATAATAATAATAATACTAGGGAGAAGAAGAAGAAGAAAAAGATTTATTCAACACTTACTATACTCCAGGCACCATTTTACTATCATTAAGTATATTAATTCATTAATCCTTATAACCATCCTATGAGGTAAAAATAATTATTATACCATTTACAAGTAAGAAAAGTTAAGCACAAAGAGTTTGAGCAAATAACCCAAGGTCACATTGCTAAAATGAAAAGTGGTGAACACAGTTTTAGAGCCTCACCACAAAGTCCATGTTTTTAAAAACCACAACTCTATGCTTCCAAGCTAAAAACAGAGTCATCCCTGAGTCATTCCTTCCCCTCGTATCCCTAAATAACTTACCAAGGCTTGTCACTTTGCTATCTCATATATCTTTAGCTAATACTCTTCCCATCACCTCTACTCTCCACTTGTTTTTGCAAGCAACCACCAATTCCTAAAGTGTGACAAAGACTTACCACCCCCAGTATTTATTGCTTGCATGATGCCTTCTTGTGTGTCAGACATAATTCCATTGTTCTTATGTTGAAAATCTTTCCATGGCTTTTTGTTGCCTACAGGATGAAAGTCAAACTCCTCAGCAAAGTACACAAGGTCTTTTATATACTAAAATTGTCTTGTGTTTCCAGACATTTCCCACTTACTCATTAACCCTACACCTAACATATTCTCTTTGTCATACTAAACAACCATCCTTACCTAAGCATATACATACAGGTGTATGTATATGTGTACACACACACATCATCTATATCTATATCTATCTATATTATCTATATTATTATATCTATATCTATACATACATATATCCACAGCCTAATATATATAGTTATGATTTTTGCCATTGGCATAAGAGTTCCTCAATGGAAAGATTGTACCTTATTCATCTATTTTGTTTGTTTTACCTTAATAATATACAATGCACCATTCATGGCAGCTATTCAATAAGTTTTGGTTGGAAACATGAATAAATGAAGGAAGAAGTGAAGAAAGGATGAAATAATCATATTTGATGATTCATGATTTTCATTAACTTGGTTTAGTATCTATCACATTGAGAGGAAAAAATTTTGTAAGTACAGGAATTGGGCAAGATTCTGGAAGGATAATACCATACTCTTGTGCCTTGAATATTTAGGGAGTGAAATGAAAAAAATCTTTCCCATGTCTGTAAGTAATTCATTCTCAAGTAGATCTGGAAACAAAACTTTTATAGCTGCACAAGTTTTACAAAGATGTCCTCATATTCTCTCAGCTTACTAATTACTAGGGGCTTGCCTTCCATTCATTTGAATAAGATGGTTTATAGATCCCATTCTTTTAAGAAGTTAGATGGGTTCCAAATTTACCATCATGGTGTACTCTTTTTGTGGTAAGTTAGAGCAGTAATAGGTGTAAATGATGATGGATGATAATAGAGCTGTCAAGCAGTGAAATGATTAATATTAGACTTGTGGTTCAATAGGACACATGTCAGGAAGTAAGAGGTATAGAAACAATTAGTATACTTGTTAGAATTGTTATGCCTATATTAAAATAATTTTGAGTACAATTTTTCCTAGTTTTAACTTTTTATTTGAATTCCTATCCTATTAACTTATTGGATATGCATTTTAATGTGAACCATACTAAATTACTTTCAGGAAATATATGAGGGCATAAAAATTCTAATTAGAAAGAAAAAGAAACTAAAAGTAAGCCAAAGTAATTACTTTCTTAATTATTATCTTACTGTAAGATATTTCTTGGACTAAATAAAATGATCACTCACAAATCAAAGTTATATGAAGAAAAATAGTGCAGTAGCAGCCCATGTCATTTACTTGCACAGGTGAAACGACAGCATCTAAATCATAGATCAGCTAGGATAAGAAAAATAAAATTTTGGACTAGAATAGTTCTTGATAAATGTATCCAACTTTTCTTCAATGCCTACACTTGATAAATGGCCAGATTTTGTTGTGACTTTGCCTTGATATTTATCTTACAGTCGGTGGTCATTATCTTGTGACAACAATCTATCTTTCTGTTATCTTGTGGCTCATAATTGTTAAGTCTTCTCACTGAAGATTTACTATTAATTTTGCAACTTATGACAGATAGGGGCTAAACTTTCAACTAGAGTATTTTAGGCATATAGCATATAACAAAATTTAAAAATATGAGGAGGACCCCCCAAACCTGGAATTTACCTATAAAAAATTGTGTATTCTTTCATGTTTAACTTCAGTTGCTCTCAAAGCACTTTCCAGTTAATGCATTACACCTATCAAGATGTTTTATCCACTGCTCAAAGCTGTTTTTGAATTTGTCAATTTTGATGGCTTTTAGTGCTTTTTGCATTCTTTATTTCATCTTTTCCACATTGGCAGAACATTTTCCTTTGGGGAAACCAAAAATGTCACTCCAGGTGAGACTGGGTGAATAGGGAGGGTGGTGCAAGGGAGTCACAATGTTTTTGATCCAATACTACTGAACACTCAGCGCGGTGTGAGCAGGTATGCTCCTAAATCACCCATTATGAAATGGGCAAGCACATTAAAAAAAATTTCACTGAAGCCAAATGCAGCCTCTCACAATAATGCCAGCTGGTACAGTCATATGGATGGTTTCCTAGGACACTCTCTTAGTGGGGGAAGCCTATACTGCAAGGGGCCCACTTTCCAGAAGATAATTTCAGTTTTTGGGGGGTCCTCCTTATAAAAGACTTATAACAGTTTTGTGGCTATTCATTATATACATATCCTCTAGAGGGGAAATTTTATAGAAAGCAAAGCAAATATCTAACAGTTTAAAAAAATTCAACATTTCTTAAACTGCATATACATTCCTGACAAAATTTATAGACTCGCAGCTCAAAGAGACAGAAAATTATTTTATTAACATACTAGTCCTATCCCAATGTATTAGATGGAGTAGTCACATTGCCAATTCTTAGAGAACTGAGCAAGTTGCCAAAAACTTATAACCATTGGCATTCTCCTCACTAATTATATTTTTTCTTCCTTGAGTGTTGTTACTCTTGTGGCTATAGACATCTCCTCAGAGCACACTAGAAATGACATAATTACTGGGAAAACCTTCTAAGAGAACATTGTTTAAATAGTTCATTTTAAAACAATTAAACTGAATGACTAGACAATGAATTTTACTAACTTGGACTAGCTCTCTTTTACAGATAAAGAAACTAAGGTTCAGAAGATTTTTCTAATTCATCCAAGGTACTTAGAAAGGAAAAACATTAATGTGACACTAAAAACTTTTCCAGAAACACCTAATCCAGTGTAAAAACCATTATTCTTAGAAGTCACATGGAACACCAGCAAACAATAAAGTTTTCTTGATCCCTGCTCCAAATCTGTGTTGAGGCCCAGAAATCTATATTTTTATAGTCTAGGAGATTCTGATGTCTAGGGAATTCTCATGTAGTCAATCTAAGAACTTATTTTGAGGAATATTGTTCTGTATCACATTTCTTCAAAAATTAAGATAGTCTTCCTCATTGCCTTGGCTGTACAACAGCTTGCTTAACAGTGGGATTCCTGGACTCTTGACCTTACAGATATCTAACACAGACTCAAGTGGGGAAAGGATGGAGTGGTGTGTGTACGTTACCATGAAAGATAAAGAGTTAAAAATAAAGAATCTTTATTGGCTGTCTAGTTAATATTCAGCATGAGCAAGGTCAGCTTTACATGTTTATGTTATTTTCCCCACTAATTATAAAAAAGATGGGAGCAGGGAGCTTTATCATAGCTATATAGTTAATATTCAGCATAAAGGACAAAAAATCATGGTTTGGGAAGAACCATGGTTACAAACAAGCCAAGAGTGTCAGAGAATAAATCAAATTGATTCAAGATCCAGTCATTTTTATACACTAGAACTATGTTTACATATATATATATATATATATACATATATATATATATGTATATATATATATATATATTTGGAACATGGGTAAATGTGTGTGCTGAGAACAGAAGAAAAATTACCAAGAATGGAGTCCTTCAACCACAGGAAATGAGAAGACCTAGAAGAGCTCTCTGTTCCAATGATGCCACCAGCCCTCTCCTATTTTCAATGCTGACATTACCATACATTTGCTTGTTACTTCCATCTCATTAGGGCATTGCCAGTGTGGTATGATCAATCCTCAACATCACATTCAATATGATCCTGTACTATTATGCTCCCTGTGACCTCCATTCAGGTCAGGCCATCCACACTGCAATAGTCAGCTCATAGAAAACCTGCTCTCCAAGGTCAAATGCCATTAACGGTGATGTGTAGGATGGTTCCCTATCATAGACAGCCTGTACGGACACACAACTTCTCTACTAGTGGTTAACCTGAGTCAGTGAAAATATGAGTTTAACTTAGATGCCAGTATTTCTGGATTTCTCATCCCAAATCTCTTTGCACTTTGCAGCAATTGTGCCCTTGTAACTTGTGAATGGATCTAGATATATAGCAACCTTGAACTGGTAAAAAAATGTTTACTGATTCAAAGAATCAAGGCTTACCACTATCTCATTTTTGAGGCTTTTCCAGCGAGTTTAAATAACAGGAAAAAAAAAAAACCCACTTAATTTTGGGTTGAATTATGTAGATTACTTCCTCCCATAACTTACTTGTTGGACTAAATATATATTAACATTGATGTTGTCTGGGGTACTTCAGTGCATCTGCCTTGTGGACAGAGTATTGACACCCTCTGCAGGATCCTTCCCTAAATTCTCTCTCCAAAGTGAAAACTGATTGCTTCCCACTGTGTATAACCATTTGGATCTATGACATTTTCCATCTACAACACTGGAACACTTCATTGCCTTTACTTTCCTCCAACAGCGGGGGACATTTAGGTCATGAATTATCTACTTGATACCTCAGAGAGTCATCCAACATCCATATTTCTCATACTTCATAAACCCACAAATTCTTGACTTATTTACCATAAAGCAATCATAAACCAGGAATATCCTGCTGAGAGCATTCCATAGATAAGGTCCCTTTACCAATAGGTCCAGTTTTTCAACTTTGTCCAAAAAGATTATATTGAGTTACTTGTTCCCTTTCCCTCCCAAAAGCATCCTCATTTCTACTCCTTCACAATAGTGAATGGTTCATAGACCAGCTTTATCTCCTTCTTCCTCTGTATTAAAAAAGATAATTTAACTGAAGTCACTTTGAACACTATTATATAACACTATTATAACTGTGGCACAATTATAAGTTAAAAGTATTAAATTACTTCAGTCATTCCATTGGAAAGATAAAGATCAACTTGATGTCCAGTGTATACAGTAGATCGCATAAGAAAGAGTAATATCTCCATAGCATTTGATGTTTTCTGTAACTCAAAAGTGGCATTGATTTACTTTTTCTTTTTAGTGTTCTAGAAAAAACTATTCTGAAAGAGTGCTTCTAATAAAACAGCGGAGGCTAACAGTTTTCTGAGTTTGCTGATGATTAAATATAATTAGATCATCAGCATCAGAGAGGAGAGGATTACAATGTAAATAACACCATGTAGAGTAGCTGGACACCATTACAATGAATAATAGGAACACAGACCATAGGTAAGTATCTACATAGCACAAGAGAAGATCTCAGAATCATAATGTAAGCCAGTTTCACAGAATAAAATGAGAAAACTAGAGTGATATTTAAAAGCATCAAATGAATCTTCCATGACACTTGGCATAAATGCAAGCTTACAAGGAACAAGTAATTCTAAGCAGGTAAGATGCAGATGTTTCCTTGGTCAATGCAACTATAAAATAGTTATATAAAATGCAAAGAGTAAAATAATTTATGAAACTAAGTCCATGAGAAACCAGAAATGTTAAAGTATATCTGTATAAAAAAAGATTTTATGATTTCTACAATAATAATATATGGTTATTAGATCTTACCAATTTCTAAAAAGAATAGAGTTTAAGGAGTGTCATGAGGCCTTTAAAGAAAAATAGATGTTAAATTCATTCCTAACAGAAAATGTGTTTAAATATTAGAATGATCTACTAAAATATGTTGTAGAATCTGCTTCAATCTATTATCAAATAGACTAATAATCATGTACCATAATAGGTAAATTCTAAATTGAGATGGAGTAAACTATTATGTCTTCTCCTGTTTCTGTAATACAATGATAATATCCCATGGAATTACTAGTGTACTTCAACTTTAATGTTCATTAGGTCTATTAGATATAAAATACATTGTAATGTGTATCCACACCACTATGTTTATGGCTTTTTATAACACTTTTGTAAATACAAATCCAAGGAAAACAGAACAGCACAATTATTTTTTTAATTCTCTGTTTTAAAGTTAAATATTAATAAAAGGTTTTTTTAATTAATTGATTTCCATGGTCCAGGTGCCACCAATGTCCAGCTAATAATCTTTCTGTAGATGCTGAGTGTGCTCCTAATAACCTTTATTAGGGATAAAACAAAAAGGGGTTACTTAAAATTTAATTCATTTTAAATACTATATTAATATGTGAATGACATTAGAAGCACTTAACAATTCAACATAATCTTTGTGGATTTAATGTTTCTGTTTTAGGTTGTATAATTAAATTTAAATTAGTATATAAATGTTATTGCTGAAATATTCACTGGTACTTGAAATGAATTTAACTAGGTGCTCATAATCTTTGAAATACGAGTATTCTGGGATTAGATAATTATTGAATTAAATAGTTTTCCCAAGGGAAGGCTCTTCATAAAGTGAATTTGTATCTGTTCAATTTAACACTAAACAAAGGGTTTTAATTAAGATCAGATCTACTCCTTGTGTGTAGCTAATTAAGTAAAAGCAAGATGAAATTATGTCAGACTTTTCTTTCACAAAGGGAGATATGTATACTAATAAATTATACTATTGTTCTATGCAAACAATAGATACAATGTGTTTTATGTATCTTTTTTAGTATTAAAGTTACTAAAAGTATTAAAGTTTAGCTTGTGAATACAGAGCTACAGACTATAAAATTAGTACTGAGATACCATTTAGAATATTCACTTCAATTAGTCTATTCCAACCATGCCCCATGCTGAAGAATGTTTTAGCAACTCCATTTTAGGAACTGTTTTTAGAGTGGATATGACTCAAAAAAAGAAAATCAGTCTCATTGTTTTACCTTCATATTTTGAAAACAAAGGTAACATTATTTTCATAGAATATTTTGTGGAGTAGCCTGGAAAATCATTCCGCAAACTAAATTCAAAAGAAAAGCTAGAAATTAGTTGCCTTCTATGGTAATGCAGTCAGAAATAGGTCTCAGATGATATTTTAAATTCTTCCCAACCCAAAGATTCTGTTGTTTTATTTGATATATTTCTCACTCAGGATTTGGTTACGTTTCACTATGTGAGAGTTACTTCTCTTCTTTAAACACCTACATGCTCAATGGCTATTACTCCTCTTCAGCATCTACATGGTCCGGTGTAAGATCATTGCTCCAAAGTGGAATGATATTAACCTGACAGTATGTGCATGTGCAAGTGTACATGTGTGCAGGTGTGTATGAGCGCAGGGGCTGGAGTAGGTAGTTATTAACCGTGAGGAGGCAGAAAACTGGCTAACCCTGATTAAGTTAGGAAACTAGTCACAGAAGCACCGGGGGACAGCTGCATTGCCCCTGCCAAGGGAATTAATGCCCTTCTGTCTCTCTAAGTAGTAAGGAAAGACCAGTTTTCCAATCATCCCAGGGAACAACTCATCTATTCACCCAGATTACTGGTGTGGGGAGGAATGAACAGTAAGGGGGAATTTCCTGTACTGGGCACATGTGCAATAGAAGCTAAGATGGTTTAGGGGAAAGTGCTTCTACTAAGTGTGTGCGCAGCGGAAGCCAGATGAGGAGGAAAAACTGAGGTATGTGGAGTAGAAACCAAAATGGCAATCACAATGAAGAGGAGGTTAGCCTGGGAAAATCTGGGAAGAAAACAAGATGGGATAAAGGCACAAAACCCTGGAAGAGCCAAGAAAGGAATTGGGTAGGGGGAGGCACCAGCACAGCCACAGAAAGATCCATGAAAGGGACAGGACAGTTTGAAAGAAAGCCTGGTCTCATCCAAGGCCAAAGAAATGTAATCAAATCAAAATTTAACAAAGGCCCAAGGGCACTGAGCACACTCTGTTTTCAGCAGCTGCACTGGCCTCAGAGAAAGCACAGCGCCTGTTGGGGCTGGATAGGTATAGACTGAAGCTGGGACTACAGGAGCCTCAGGTACAGATATCAGGTACTGTCACAGCAGCTCTGGATCCTGGGCTTGGTGGCCCAAGTGCAGGCCTGTGGCCCCAGGGGCTGGGCTTCCTCCATAGAAAGACAGCTGAGCAGCCCAGCCATGGATGACATAGGGGGTTTGGTGTCCCTGGGGCCAGTCCTTTGTTTTTGTTCCAATAAATAGTGCCACTCTACCTCAAATCCTCCTATGCATGTACCCATGATATGCATTTCCTGCAATATGTGGAAGAATCCCATGCAGGTGGCAGGCCTAACGTTCTTCTCCAGCTTCCTATGTACAGACTCACTTCCATATCTGTCTGTGGATATGGAAAATGAATCTAGGGAATCTGGTACAAAGAAACCACTGGAATATTTAGGGAGGGTTGCCAGCACTTGTTCCTATCTACTAATTACGTAACATTTTATACACATTTAGCAGAAAACATTCCTCCTTCAGGGTGATAAACGTGCCTCAGGCCTTTTTCTTTTTAAGTTGCAACCTCCACTGTCCTCTATACACATCTGGTTTTATATCAGAGTTCTACAAATACCAATGATCTTCATGCCACTTTTATTAAAAATACCACATGTAGCAATCAATATATTTCTAAAATCTCCTATTTTGTGTTCCCTTAACAGACCTAATTATCTATTTTAACATTTTTTTTTTCATGTAAATGAAACTGCCTGGCTGTTACTCTAAGTGAAGTATGAGATGGCTTAATGTATCATTAGTCATAATCTGAGTGAGAGAACAACTTCTATAGTTGTCTAATTATTTTTTCTTTTTTTCTTTTTGGCCTCTGGTCAAAACTTGATTTGAAAGTGCCCAAAATTCTACTGAGTCAGGGCGATCAGCATAGCTAATATAAGGACCATGAACTAGACAAAACATTCCAGACGTGAAATAACCAGAGTTAGAGCTTTGCCAGCCTTTCCTTCATCTCCTTCAATAACATCTCCTCCAATAACATTCCAATAACAGCTCCAATAACAGCTAAACACACATCCCCAAAGAGGGCTAGGTCCCACTACATTAAACATTTACAAATTCATGACTCAGTACTTCAAAAGTCATGCGTATTTCCTTCCATGGAATTATTATGAATTCAGCTTTTAATTCATTTTTAAAAGTTCCACTGCATTAGGTCTTTAAAGAGATTTTCAATGTGTTCAATTACTTCTTCTAACTGTGCCTTTTTCTGTTTCTTGGGAAAAAGCCAGGTTCCCAGTTTTTGCACTTTCACTCATACTCTCTTCATCCACTTGTTCCAGGGCTTGTGAAAAGAGGTTTTCTTTCATGACTGCCCCAACAGTGAGGGCTCCTTTCTAGCTCTAAAAAAATTCAAGTCTAAAAAAAAATTTAAACTGGCATCTTTATAATGCTGTCGCTTTTGCTCAGCGAGGAATCAAACCTTCGGAACAATGAATGCTTGTCTAAAGCAACTATTCACTGAAGGTACTGCCTTCTGGGGAATGTGGAAAGTTTTACTTCATGACAAACGGGGGTAGCACTAACAGATGAGAACTGAACCCACTGCACAGTGCCTCACATTTCCCGTACTGAAATAAGGAGATCAGTTACAGCCTCTCTGCTATTGACCCGTTATAAAAAGGAATGCCGAGGAACATCAAACAAGATCAAGCATCCGTTGAGATGAGATCATGTGAACTCTTTTTAAGTGTCTTCAATTGACAGATTTTTTAAATGTTTGGAGGGGTTAGAGGCTTCTCCCTGTTTGTGAATTAATACTTGATGATGGGGGCTAGTGAGGATTTCAGAGACATAAAGGAACCTTGTTGAATCTTGAGAAGATGTCTCATCTACATAAATAGGCTTAACAGTTACTTCAAATTTTAGTTTTGTGTCATATCATTTAGGTCTCAAGACTTTCAAAGGCCTCTGAAAGGAATGTGAACCTCACGATATTGTGTCCTGCACTCCCAATATTTATAAGCCATTCTCATTCTAAAAGCACCTACACCATTTAGAAAAAATTAAGTGCTTTGCTTTATTTTTCTCATTTGATAATTGAGCCATCATGGCTACTGATTTGTGTTTAGATGAGAAAGGATTTCAATTTCTTGATTCTATTCTTGATGTGATGGGTGGGAAAGAGGACACAGGGTGTGGAGAAGCTGATGAGTGCAGGGTGCTTTCACTTTGTTGGCTACCTTGTCTCTTCTCCCCTATTTTCCCTTCCCCTGTCAGTGCGGCATGGCTGGGGCTTCAGCAGCAGCTACAGACACCTTACAGTGACTTAGAAAGGAAGAAGAATCAAGGAAACACAAGGGAGAAAGGTGGCAGCAGGTGTGCGTAGGACACAGTAGGACCAGAGGGGAGACACGGAGAGAAGAGGCACTGGAAGTTTTAGAATGAATGGGGGCCTGAGGTTCCCTCTGGTCAAGATCCCACTGCTAGTAAGTGGTCAAGTCAGGACTAGAATGTCAGCACAAACGTAGCAGACTTCTTGGACATGTCTTGGACAGATTCTCAGTACATGTTGCTATAAACAGGAACCCAAAGAAGCTACTTTTTAGTGAGTTCTAGACCTTGAAAAGGAGAATATTATCAATTACCTCATACATGGCTACCTGAGGTACATTCATAAAATGAGAAGGTGAAGCTTCTACTTTAGATATTTCTCATACTTTTTAATGTTTAATTACTGTATTTATAGTAGTTTATGTTCTCTCCCTCTCTCCTAAATCATTGCTCTTGTCAGGTCCAATGGCATGCACTCTAATTATAACTTTCTTACAGACAGCATGGGATGTAAGGGAAGATAGACTTTGCAAGTTCTCCCTGGATCCTTGACACACCTTCATCCATCCACAGTGCTGTTGCCTATCTTGATATCTCATACTCAGTCTTCAACAGCGGTTTCCCCTGCATACATATACTCCTTTTTATCCAGTACCTGCATTAATTTTCTACAGCAAAAGCTGTAGTAAAGCATTCCCCTAATTTAACATTTTAAGGCAAGAGGTTTTGACCCATTTTTATGGGCTAAGAGAGGAGAATTTGGAGCTTTTTGAGTATGTTTATAAAATCAACCAATGTAAATTTTTCCTATTGTTACTGTTGATAATGTTGAATTTCTTTTATATGAGCAGCAATATAGCCGCTTTAACAATTCAGTTTTTATTTTTCTTGCTGGTTTTGTGTGACTCAAGCAATGTGTGTAGAACATGTGCATTATAGGAGCTTTCTCTTCTCCCTCTGCCTTCCACACACAATTAAGAAGTGTGTATATTATATCTATGTGAGATAATTATTGTATTAAATGGTTAATTGGAAGAATTTGGTTTTTAGACATTTTCTTGCATTATTCACAGCATTGCATTATATGCCCTTTATTTAAGAATGCTGATAGTTATAAGTCTCTTTTAACCATTATTTTTTATTAGAGTATAAATCCTGCTAGAGCAAAAAATAATTTTAAAAACATCTTCAGCCCTGGCTGGTAGCACAGTGGATAAGGCACCAGCCTGGGAACCCAAAGGTCACTGGTTCAATTCCCAGCCAGGGCACATAACCAGGTTGCAAGCCAGGTCTCCAGCCAGGTCCGAGGCTGGAGGCAGGTGAATGGCAACCATACATTGATATTTCTCTCCCTCACTGCTTCTCCCTCTTCCTCTCTCACTGGAAATAATAAATAACAATTTTAAAATAAATAAATAAAAACATCTTCACAGTCATAATAGTTATTCAAAAATTGTTGACTGAATACATGAGTGAGTTAATACATGAATTCTGTAGAGCACATCTCATACCATACATTAGCATGTGGAATTGGGCTTGGTTGGGTATCCAGTAAACTGTAACTAGCTGCTAGGCTGTATATCCATAATGGCCAAGATTCATATCTATCCCGTGTTTGTTATAATCCTAGTACTGAGCACAATACCCATTTCAGAGGGTTAGTATAGAAGAGGTAATTGACTAAATGAGTGGATGAGTTTTTCCATTCCTTCTTCCCAAATAAGGACAAGACTTCTAGGCCAGGAAGGCCTTGACAGCTATGATCACTTGGTGAAGCAGACCCTGAAGGTAAAAGAGTTAAGTCTTCTAACTACCTCATTGCTTACAGCAGCATCATGTTGCGATACCTTATGATATTCTGTGCTTTACATAGAACTCTTAAATATATCTAAAATTTAGACATAAACCTGGTAAGTCTGACCTGTTAATTCTATAACTCATATCATATTATGTTCATAAATAATACAGCTTCACAATTTCACTAGAACCATAATGTAACATTACAGATAAATATATATGTACAATTTATGCTTCTGATATAGCCAATTAAATGTTGACTAGTTTTCCAAAAGAATCTTGCAAACTTGATAGTAAATATGCAACATGTGATATTTTGGCTAGTGCTAAAGTGATTAGTTATGTAAATGTGTCTGTTAAATTTATTTTTCTCAATTTAAATTATTCAGAATTTCCTTTCTTTCTTAATTAGAAAATAGAAAATATTGTATTTCCATTTAATAAGTCATAGTTCTAATAGTATTTTGGAGTGTTTGAACTAAAACAGCAACTGAAATTAACAGGTGATTTGGAAAAAATGCATTGCTTTAATACTTCTTAAATACATAAATTCTCTAAAATATAAGATAATCCTAAGTATAAAATAAATCAATTTTATGGAAAGTAAACTTCTGAGTCATATTGATATCTTTTAAACCCATGTAAAAATTATTCTCCTAGCTCTGGCTGGTGGCTCAGTTGATTGGCACCAGCCTGCAAACCGAAAGGTCGCTGGTTTGATTCCCAGCCAGGGCACATAACCAGGTTGCAAGCCAGGTCTCCAGCCAGGTCTGTGGCTGGAGGCAAGTGAAAAGCAACCATACATTGATACTTCTCTCCCTTTCTTTCTCTCTCCCTTCCCTTCTCTCTGAAGATAATGAACAAAGAGAATAATGAATAAAATCTTTAAAAAAAAGTATTCTTCCATAGGCCAAGAAAAGGACTTTCTAAGTAATCTAATTTGGTACTTGGTTTCAAAAGAATTTAAAATTGTTTCACTCTTGATAAATTTTCAGTGATTGTTGGGGTTTTAAGTTGGGTTTGTTGGGGTAGCATTTGAATGAAGACACAAGATTATTTTCAAAACTTTTTATAGTTTAATTTTTTCTTTCTAAAATATTACATATATATTTTTAGGATTTTCTTTATTATTTTTAGAGAGAGGGGGAGGAAGAGGGGCAGAGAGGGAGAGAGACATCAGTGTAAGGTTTCCTTTCACCTGCCTCCAGCCACAGACCTGGCTGGAAACCTGGCTTGCAACCTGGTTATGTGCCCTGGCTGGGGAATCAAACCAGCAAACTTTGAGTTTGCAGGTCTGTGCCTTATCCACTGTGCCACCAGCCAGAGCTAATTTTTTCTCATTAAATATTAACTTGTTCTCTAATTATCCCCCTGTATCCCTCTCTGTACACCACCTGAATAAAGAAAAGTTGACAAGTATAAGAATTCTAATCAAATAAAAAATTGTGCATTTAATATATAACACTGATTTGCACATTTTAAATTAACTAATTTTACTTTATTTCATTGTTTATAAAAGAGAATTCCAAGTAACTCAGGTAACAGTTTCTGGATTATCAAGAATTGTCTTTTTAAATCCTTTAATATTATTTTATACACTAGAAGTGTAGAAGAGACAACAGCTATGTATCACTTTATAACCTGTGAGTGAATTAAAAGACAGATAATATTTCCAATCAGTTCATTACTAGGGACCATTTTAAAGCAATTATCTCCACAATTAAAATGCAATTACAGGGTATCCCTTAGCTAAGTGCTACTCAAAGTGTGCTGCAGTGTGCAGGCTCTTTGTTCCTGAGCACCACCGAGATAAATTGAGACAGAGGAAATAGGCATGCTAATACCTTTATAGCAATTTAACATGACAAGGAGAGTCAAGTGTGTGCGTTTCTGTTTTACAAAATCATCTGTTGGTGATGGATTGGAAGGTAAAACTCCTCCTCTTCAGGAAGCTTGAGAAGCTCTGGGTTAGATAGAGCATGGTTGCTCATGACTGGAATACTAACTGCAAGAGTGAACATGAGTTACATTTTTTTTTAATGTGAGAGATGGTGGTACCTAAAGCATGGGTTCTGTTAGAAATAAGAAGTGGTGTTTTGATCATTTAAAATATTAAGTTTTATCTCAAATGAAGTTGGGTTAAAACCCGGGACAGCTCCATGGGCTTGTGACCTCTGAAGTTGCACAGGGCCCAGCTGTCAGGAAACCCATCCTGCATTTAACTCTGTTCTTGCTGCCTTGAAATTAGTAATCATTTTATCTTTGAACTTCTGTTTTGTAAGTGAACTCCAATGTAGCCATGGAGCATGTATATGAGCCAAGGAGACACACTCAATATGCACGGCCACCATGCCTTACTGTCCTGTTTCCAATAGCCTTCCTGTTGTCCCCTCAGCACCAAATTGTGGTGGAGGCACAACCCAAGGGAGTTCAACCCAACTCAGAGAAGGTGAGTTCAAGGTCAAAGTGCTCTGTCTCTGAAGGAGTAAGGAAGGGGGCACTGACCACATCAAGAGGTCATGTTTTCCATTTGAACCAGAACTTGCTTTGAATGCAGGTGGAGGCAATGTTATTCTAGGAAACACAAACAACCAAGGAATCCTATCCTATTCCTTCTTATTTCCTTCATGTTTCTGTATTAGCTAACCATTTCCACTAAAATTTATGATATAGAAAAAGAGGTCAAGATAGGGCAACCCATGACTCCTTTCCTTTTCAGTTCTTTCTTATTCTTGAGTAAACTGAAAGTAGAGTATTGATGGAATGTATACAAAGCAAGAAATGAAACAAAAACATGATAGTTTTGTGCATAATTTCCCTTGTTGTAATAAGAATGGAATTCACTTATATAAGCTATTAAATGTGAATTATAATTTTGGTGATTTTGCATCTGTACTAAATGTTCTCATATTTGCATTTAAGACTGTCATTATACACTATAAAGATGAATAGTAAAACTCATGTTGTTCATTTAAAAATTCACTTTTTTAACTTAGAACATTGAATAGCAAAAATAACCACAATGACATGTCAAGAGAGAGAGATTGTAAGAGAAAGAAAATGATTTTATATTTAATCGTTTTAAAGAAACAGTTTATCCTGCTTTTGACAAGGGTCACCCCTCTTTCATCTCCCACTGGGTCCCACAAATTATGTATCAGACCATAGTTAAACAGGATGTATGATGTTTGTATCAAATGGTTCCATTTGCTATTATCCAGCCTATATGGACAATGTAAGTTTAGGGACTATAACTTCACCAATGTTAAACAGGTTTTCTTACCACAAGAGTTTCTTAAAATATTTAACAGGTCAATGTACACTATGAAGAATTAGGGAAGGGATAGAGTATGCTGCACATTTTCCTTCATTTGAGCCCAGAGTTATCTTCTCAAAGGAGAAAAACTTTCCTTTGAAATACTGTGCAATCTGGCTCCCCTACTCATGAGCTCCAAACTTTACATAGCCTCTCTGAATGTCAGTTTCTCCTGCAAATAGAAAGCCTAACTTATTATTTGTAATGAAGATTAAATCTTCTAAAATGTGCCACCCATCTAGTTTGTATTTAATTTTATCACTGCACTTAATTTCAGATTAGTTCCAAATTCATCAAGTATATATGGAAAGGCTGTTCTATGGGAGCAATATGATTAGTTTTGCACCATGAGTATTTTCTAGAAACTTTAGGAAACCTGGTCGTTTTTTATGGAGTAACAAAAAGGAAACATAGAATATTTTATAGGAATAGAAATTGTTATTAATAACTGCCTGGCATATACTTACATGCTCAATAAACATGGCAAAAATAAACTAGTGAAATAATCATAAAGCAAGACAAAAAAGTATCTCAAGTACAGCTAGATTCACATTTTGGCTGCTTCCATTAACCAGATTACTTTATTTCTCATTTTCCTCATTTTTTAAAGTGAAGATCACAACTGCCTTGCAAAATTATTTCTTGGAATAAGTGATATGTAGCATTTTTATATAGCACCTGATACATGACTGTTCAGTCCATGTTAACTATGCCAATATGTTGAGAATTTCACCTCTTTATCAAGGTTTTACTATAATCCAAGTTTCTAGGTTTCTCCTTTCCGTAAATAAAAAGAGAGGTGCTTCAGGAACTAATAATTCAAGTAAAATTATAAAAATAGATGTAACAGATTATAAAGAATATTAAGTTAAAACTAATTTTCCATTTGTGTTTCTTACTCCAGAATTTGAAAAAGTTGGGGCCAATAGTCTGGTAGATCACCTATTCATCTCCCCTCTGTCACAAATGGACAAATATTATGATCACCCCTTTTTTAAAACTACTTCTGTTACTTTCTCTTGGATATTGACTGAAAAACAGAAAGGCCTCATATGAGACATCAAAGGAGTAAGAATAACTTTTTCACCAACAATGATAGGACTAAAATATTTGATTAGACCTATGTACATAAATTGTGAATCAATGTTTTATCATGCAATTTAAATATCAGATATTATCAGCAGTAGCATGTGTCTTGATACTTGATCATTAGCATTCTAGAAACTGATTATTATTAGCTAGGTAATTCTTAGACAAAGGCTATTGAATAGCAGCCTAGGAGTTTGGGATTCCAGAGGACATCTCCGAGGAGACCATGCCAGGATGAAGATGAGATTATTTTATGAAACTTCTTATATTCTCCTTTACTGCCTCTTCATTACTTTGCAATAAAGACCAAACTCTTACTTTAAGTACACCCTTCGATAATTGCCCCCCTTTCTTTTCATAATTATAATTAGTATTTATTTAAAAGCTAATCTATGTCAAGCACTGTTCTAAGAACTTTGTATGTATTAGCTCATGAAGAAAATGATTTTATTATCGTGTCCATCTTAATAGTAAAAGAAACTAAAACACAGTAAGATAAAATAATTTGCTGAAGGGGATCTTAGGAGGAGGTAGCAGAATCAGAACTCAATCACAGGCTGTTTGACTTCAAGGTTCCTGCTCCTTATCACTAGGATTAACTTCCCCTGTTCCACACCCACAGGGAAACTAGACCCTGGATGGGCTCCAGCTGTCGTTAGAAAGATCCCCCTTATTATTTCCCACACTTAGGTGGTTAGAAGGTGTTCAAAAATATTTATTTGCTAAATTAGTGAATATGTGTAAATCAGAATCTTCACGGCAGATCTTTTTCTTTGAGCTTCAGTTCCATGCGAATATGCATTTCTTCACTGGAGTGTAGCACAACTACTGTAGGAATCCTGTCATCATAACACTATAAACTCAGTCTCCTTTATCCATCCTCTCTTCTAGCCTCCATCTTCCTGAATGGAACTACCATTTAACTCTCTGCCCAAATCATAAACCTTGGAGTAGCTTTTATCTTCTCCCTACCCCTTGTTTGTCTCTGTCAATTCTTTCTAAATATATTATACAACAAAGATTTCTTCCAAACCCCTAACACTTCCATAAAAGACTTTCCTTTCCTTGAGCAATGGTGGTAGCCATTTAATAGCTTTCAGAACTACTGTCAAATTTTTGCTAGATTTATGCTTCCAAAACTCTGGTCATTCAATAGTAGAGATAATAATGTCTTACCACAAAAATGACTATATGCTAATTCCCCAAACCTGTAAACATGTTACCTCATTGGCAAAAGAGACTTTGCAGATAATAATTAAGTTAAGGACCTGAAGATGGAGTGATGTCCTAATATGCTGGTGGGTCTCATATATTCACTGGGTTCTCTAAAAATGGAGAAACTTTCTTGGTTGTGGTCAGAAGATATCACTACAGAAAAAGAGAGAAATGAGAAATTGCTGATTTAGAAGGGGAAAGGAAACCATGAATGTAGGAATGTAATAATCTCTTGAAGATCGGAAAGGCAAGTAAAGTACAATAGATTCCTTAGAGATTTCAGGATTTCTTTCTTAACGCATGGCATCTGGCTTGCGTCCCCTTGTATTTTTTCACATCCTACCTACAGTGGTTTTCTATCATAGTTCTTGTCCTAAGTCCATACTGGTATGGGAATGGAGGTGGACAGAAAGGGCTCCTGTCCACCTGTAAGTGAGAAATACATTTTCTTTCTGGTATTAAAATGATAAAAATCTATGCTGAATGAATGCAATTAAAAATTTCAGGGAATAAAAAATACTTGGGGTTTAATAGTATGATGAACAATTTGAGAAATATAATTCTCAACAAAGATAGCTGTTAGTAGGAAGAAAAAAATATGTGATTGCAATTCAGTAAAAATTGTACTAACATTACTTTAATTTAGAAAAGAAAAACGTGCCACTAAATGTGCACCAAGTAGAGGCAGATATGTAGTGTGAAGTGAATGATGTTCAACATTGTCTATCTCCTCACTTGCATGCCCTTCCTAAAGTCCCAGAGAGGAGCCAGAAAGGATCATATATTATAGCAAAATTTGCATCACATTTTACTTCATGTTGGATGACATTGGAAGGACATGCTGTATTTGTAATTTTCTATTCTTAAAGAGGTTTCCCAAATTGTATAAGCTTCACATCATGCAAAACGTGGATCCTTAAACACTTAGAGAAAAGTGAAGAAGACCATATTGAGTTTGAATGTGCCATTAAAGTACAGTAAAAAGAAGAAAGTGTCCTGTTTCAGGAACAAGGTTTTCTAGTGTCCAGGGGAGGAAAAGCATTATTATGGAGATGTTCTTTTTGATAGCACTAAAGTTCAAGTACATGACTAATCCCCCCTTATTTTGATAATAATTTGGTGTTTTATGTGGCATGGCCTTAGAAGAAGGATATAATGATCTAATGATAATACTTAACAGGTTGACATTAAATGGTATTTCTCAATGCAAAATAATCTCTAGGAATTTTAGAACAGATGAATATATATGATCATCGTATGATCATCAAAGTATTTATGTTCATTAGTCACTTGCCACCACACATGATTCATGCAGATGGAGCAGTGGAGAAAATGGACTCTCCTCTTTCATAGAGCTTGCATATTCATTACGGGGGGAGTGGCATAAAATAAAAGTTAACTAAGTGAATGAGATAACTATCTCATTCTATAGAGGTGGAGTGAAAGTCTACTTTAGATGGGATGATAAGGGCAGTCTGCTCTGAAGCAGTGACATTTGGGTGGAAATTTAAGAGAAAAGAGATCTCTGGATGAGAAATTTAAGGCAAAAGGAAAAAACCTTAAAGTCAAGTTATAAGTAGTCATAGGTCAATATCTTCCAAATTGTAGTTTGTAACCAACTTGTGGGCCTTGAAATCAATTCAGTGAGTTGCAGCAATATTTTTAGTCTTGAAAAGTTGGAAAGAATGCTCTCATCATGCCTTTTTATAATCAGAAAATAAAATATAAAAATTAGAATGCACTGCATATACTAATAATATATAGTTTCCACAAAATGATTGCTTCATGTGTGTGTATACGAGTGTGTCTGTATGCAAATGTGTATGCCTATATGAATCATGATAAAAAGTGCATGTTTCTTCCTATGAGTCCCAGTAAACATTTGACAGACACTCTTGGAGAACTTATCAAGGGATCTGAATTCTACATGTAATAGGACACTGATGAAATGTATTAAGCTATATATGTACATACAAAGAAAAAAATGTGAGCTGCTCAAAAGCCGGATCTATTAATCCACTCATATCTTTAGTGAGATTAGATTTAAGTATTTTGAAAGCTGGAAAATGAGACCCCAAGTCATGGTGTATTTTATACCTGGGTGGCCTCTAAGAGGTTGAACCAACCACCCCCTTCCTGGAAGCGCTCATCCTGCATTAAGTTGTCTTGGGAAAATTACAAAAGAGATGCCCCCTTGCAAAGGACAGATTATTTACAACAGAAAATGCCTCCTCTGAGGTGCAGTGGTATGGCAATAACTTCACCTGGGTGACCAGCTGCAGTTCGGTAGGCAGATTTCAGGCTGGATTTCAGCCTCCACTTTTCCCATAGTTGAGTGCTTTTTCCCTGCAGGAGCTACACAACCCCATGCAGGCTCCCTGGGCATTCCCTGGATCTCCTCTGCTTTGTGTCTCACCAGTCTAATTCCAACAGTATTTGCTAGCTTGGATTGCAACTACTTACTTATTAATACTTAGAATTTTCAGACTCCATCAGTACCTAATACAGTATCTGGTTTAAAATCATGCTAAAACATGAAGCAAGTGCTTAAAGAATTAACCATCTATGAATCAACAAAATGAATATACGGTATGAGTATGGTGATATCAGAAACCTACATCTGTAAGTTACACGTGGAACAATTTAAAATAAAGGACATCTGGAACACCACCTAAACATCGGGCCAAGATTTTTCCGGCACTCTGAAAGTTCCTCTTAGTCCCAATTACTTCAACTTAACTCTACTTGGATTTCTGTGCTCCTTTTCCCTCATATCCACTTTTTTTCTTCTAGTTTCATTGTTGGTGATTGCTGAGCTCCTGCTTTGACATTTTTGCTGGTCTCTTTGTTCCAGCGCAGTTTGTCTAGTAAAGGGTAACTCCAATTTTCACCTGTTCATTTGCCCCATGATTGTGATGGTTCATTGACCAATTTGGCCAATATCATCCTGCTAAAGGCTCCAACTGCCATATGTCTAAATCCCTGAGTCCTGACATTGTTCCTACCATGAGCCTGGCCCATCTGACTCCTTCCACATCACCCAGATTAGCTTGACTTCCTATATTGAGTTTTCATTTATCAAATGATATTAGTCACCTGGCATACCAAACATTTTGAAATAGTCATAATAAACATAAAAGTTGTAAGACTGTACATGTCAACAATCAATGCTAAAATAAACAGGGTGAATTCACCTGTGCTAAGATTATTCTTATTTAATTAAAATGATTAACTTATACAGTACTTCTTCATACTGAAAATAAGAAAAATTACTTAAAATTCATATGACTCATTAGTATGGTAATTAAGAGATTTAAAAAAGTATTTCTAAATAAAACATTTATCATGAAGATTTAGCACAGATTGTGATTCTAAAAATGTGACTTGAGCTGTGGTTAACTCAGGAAAAGAAACTGAAAATCTACTGACCAAGATTCCAATGCCTAGGCCAAGCGTTTCAGTTATATTATACTTGTGTGCCACTTAATCTGAGAATTTCATATATATTCATTGCACTCATGTGCTATATGAGGGATTCTGTGTCAATACAAATATAACACAATGATGTGTTAGAAGAAATGATGTCACATACTGGATTCAACAGCACTATTGCAAAATAATGTTTACTTATACGTTTCATTTTTCTTTTAGTTTATCAAGTGTTATTGAGATTTTTAAAAGAGAAGAATTTTTGGAATATCGTTGTTCAAATCTGAGTAACTGTAAATGCAAATGGGCCTGTTAAGTAAGCTCTTTCTGTCTGTGCCAGACAAAAAAGTTAAATAACTAAATTCAGAAAATTCAATGAGGACTCAGTCAGGTTTAAGGACAATTATTTAGGTCATGCTGCCTTAACTTGGTCTTTGCTCATGGAATCACTCCTTCAATTTAGAGGGAAATTGTAGATACTGGAAAAGATTGTCGGGAATATAATGGCTCTTATTTATGCACATACACATTTTTTTTAATGTAGACATGTGCAAAAAGTATGTAAGTTATAATGTCTCTGGTAGTTTTTGTTCCTCCCTCTTCCCCATACCCACCTACCCACAGAGACATATAAACAGAATTAGTTATAATTTTTTTTAACAAATCTAACATTACTTTTGAACAGTGCAAGTTTGAGCCTAAGTATGTTAAAGCAGACGAAAATCAAAGGCAACATGATTTATTTCAAGGAACTTGTATAGACTAGTAACTCTTGATCAGATTTACAGACAACAGAAGAGCAGCTTTTAATTTTATTATTTTTTAAGATTTTATTTATTATTTTTAGAGAGAGGAGAAGGGAGAGAGGCAAAGAGGGAGAGAAACATCAATGTACAGTTGCCTTTTACCTGCCTCCAGCTACAGACCTGGCTGGAGATCTGGCTTGCAACCTGGGTATTTGCCCTGGCTGGGAATCTAACCAGTGATTTTTGAGTTCATTTGCAGGCCAGTGCCTTATTCACTGTGCCACCCAGTAGGGCCTCAGTTTCTTAAAAACAAAATTATATGGGTATCCTTATTGTCTTTGTAACTTGAAAATGTTTGCAGCTTCTCTAGCTTATGCAACCTTTGGATATAAGAGTCAACCATCAGAATGTGAACCTTACAAGCCATTTGAATTATGCCCTGCGAGATTATAAAAAGACATGATGGGAGCATTCTTTGAAAGTAATAAATTAAATGTACGCAGTTTCAGTATTTAGTTGTGATAAAAATCAATGGTTCCCAGATTTGGGAATTTTTATGGACCAGAAAATGTTCAATAAAATAATATTGATATTTTCTTTTCTATAAGAGTAATAAAACAAAACAACAAACCATACAAAATAAACTGCCATCTATTTTTTTTTCATTTCTTAATCATTTTTAAAAGGCAGTGTCATTTGACACCAAATAAGTATGAGTTAAAATCTACAATCCTATGAGTGGGTCTAATTTTGGTTTATGAAAACTCACTATTTAAAAATGTACTTTAGATTGACTTTGGTGGGGAGTGGGTGGGGAAGGGGACAGAGTGAGTAAAAGGGAGATGGGTGTAATACAACAACAATAAAACTAAATTTTTAAAAATGTGCTTTCTTTTGCCACAACCATAAAAATGTAGTTAAGAGCCACAAAGGTCCAGACTGATGCTTGATAACCTCTGTTGTGAAGACTTCTAAAGTGCTGAGTATGTATTTATTTTGCACCAAGTGAGCTTAATAAATTAAGCCTGATTATTATCTGTCCTAAACTCTGATTTCCTTGTGTAAAATGGGCACAATAGTGGGACCTACCTCATTGAAATTAAGTGAGAATTCAATGGGTTAACATACCTAAAATCTTTAAAATTGAGTCTGTCACGCAGGGTAAGTGCTCAATAAATGTCAGCTGTTGTTCTTATTGTAAAAGTAGGGTTATTGTCAAAGATGCTTAATTCATCTCTAAAATATTCATCTCTCAAAACCACATTAAATAATTCAAAAAGAAAAATCATAAAAAGATATTAAATTCTAGTTTATGATATGCATACTGAAATGTACAGGTGAAGGAAACTAATGTCTGAGATTTACTTTGCAAAAAAATGATTGGCTGAGGGGTCTATGGATGGGTATCTAGGCACAAAGCAAATGTTAATATAATGCAGCTGTAGAATGTAGGTAGTAGATATATATAATATTCCTTCAAATTTTCATATGTGTTACATTTTCATAATAAAATAAAAAAAATAAAGGGTGCAAACATTTAAAGAAACAATCTTAAAAATTTTAGTACCTATTAGTGAAAATAAGAAGGCACTAGATCCAGATACTGTTCCTAACACGTATCTGGGAATTCCAGAGTTACATTTAAAAGCAGGATTCCTGCTGCTTGTCTCCAGCCCCTAAATTACCAGTTGTGATGGTGCCCCTGTAGATATAACTGTGTTTGCCCTGACTCTCACTTTGACCACGTAACAAAGATCCTGTGGGAGATCCCGGTGTCTGAAGGCACAATTTCACCTTCTCTCTGAGTCACTTAACCAGATTGAACCTGTGGCATAGGAGGTGAGTGTGGGAGGAGTCTGAAATAACTGAGGGTTCTGAGTTCATCTCCAGGCAAGAGTCAAGCTCAAGAAAAGCAGCACTGATGCAATCTAATGATAATATCATGAAAAAATAGTGCCTTAATTGCAAAAACATGAAGGACAATAAAAATGTGCTGACGTCACAACTTGGCACAAAACATCTGGTACAGTACCGTTTTATTCCTGTTTAAAACATTATTTTTATTTTAAACATACAAGATCTGTCTTGAAAAAGTCCAGCCATTGTTAATATAATGAAAACAGCTTGTGCCAACATTACACAATCTGGAGGCCAGGGAGAATGGACTGGAATGTGCATATGTGAACAATGATGACTTCACTGTACTAGTCAGTGGGGGTGGTAGATGCTACTGTGTGAGCATGTGCACTGTGTGGCCTTTGCATTCAAAATGACTGAGTGGGTAGAGCAGAGAATCTGCATCAAATTTTGCATTAAGCTTTAATATTCTCCACAGAAACTATTTGAATGATTCAGAAGGCTGCAGCTATGGGCAACTGGTGAGTGGCAGCTTCATCATGATGAAAACATGCCCTCTCATGTGTCATGTCTCGTGCAGAGTTTTTTTGCAAAACATCAATCACCCAGGTGACCCAGCCCCACTACAGCCCAGGTTCAGTGCCCTTGATTTCTGGCTTTTCCCAAAACTAAAAGCACCTTTGAAAGGGAAAACATTTCAGACCACCAGTGAGATTTAGGAGAATACAGTCGGGCAGCTGATGGTGAATGGCACTGTGTGAGGTCCCAAGGTGGCTACTTTAAAGGGGACTAAGGTACCATTGTCCTATGTACAATGTTTCTTGTATCTTATGTTTTCCTCAATAGATGTCTCTACTTTACATAGTCTGTGGCTGGATAATTTCTGGACATACCTTTTATATCATATGTGCAATGGACTCTTGTTTTAAACTTTTTAAAAAAAAATATTTCATTCATTATTTTTAGAGAAAAGGGTAGGAAGGGAGGGAGAAAGGGAAAGAAATGTCAATGTATGATTGACTTTCACCTGCCTTCAGCCACGGACCTGGCTGCAGACCTGGCTTGCAATCTGGTTATGTGAGCTGGCTGGAAATCGAACCAGCGACCTTTGGGTTTGCAGGCTGGCACCTATCTACTGAGCCACCAGCCACAGCCTATTTTTCCCAATGACTGTGACATGAAATACAACTCTATAATTATGTCCTCCCTATGCATGTACAATTACTTAAAGATCAAGTACAGGCAAAAATAATTCTGCTGTAATCAGTTTGATATTTTCAGTAAACCCTTCTTTTTCTGAATTATCCAGAAATAATTCCCTTCTTTTCCTTATTTTTATATAAACATTGTATCAAAGAGAATACTCTTATTCAATAATATTTTTGCCCAATATGGTTAGGCTATGACAAGAGGAGACTCATTAGGATTAACACGACTTAGAAGTGGTGATTAAACTGTGTTTATATGTTAAATATGGTTAATGTCCTGCATAGAGTTTCAAAAAATCATAGACCAAAGAAATTTGAAGCCAGATATGGGTTTAGAAATGTGCTTTTATGGAAGAGAAAAAATAACATTCAGGACAATCAAAAAATGCACCTCTCAAGTCCCTCTCAGGGCCAGGTAAACAGTGGAGTCACCTGGTTCAGTGCTTTTCCCCCTCCCCACACTGACAATAAGTCTGCAGAGATTCTATTATTTTACTACACAGAAAGATGACTTTAGATGGAAACCCATAAGAAAAATCATTTATTATCTTAATATGGATAGATGTCTGTTTATATTCAGATTATATTTAATTTTGAAATACTTATACAAGGCCTATGCAATTTATATATACATTTTCAGTAAGATATTCCACAAAGCATGACAGGGAAGAACAAAGAGAGAGAGAGAACTTTTCATCCTGGTTTTCATGACTTGAGAACACTTAGAGTTCATACATCAAGTATTTATTTTACATCAGACACTTGAGTGGCTGCTTCATGGTACACATAAACCCTGCCCTCAAGAAGCTGGCAGTATTACATAAGGATATTACTGATACATAAATAGCATTTGACAAGTTGTGTTTTGCAAGACTGATCAGGGAAGTAGTAATGAGGGAGGCATAAATTTGTTCCATTAGGAGGCACACCTACAGGAAATGGGCAAAACAACTAAGTGACTGAGCCATTGATGGTGGAGGTGTGAGTAGTGAGTGCCAGGTAAAGACAAAATAGTTCAAAACCTGAGAATTCTGGTGGGTCAATTTCTCTTCCTCTCCCACTACCCCCACCCCCACTTTTTATGCATTAACAGAAACAAAACAAAAAAGGTAAAGTTTAAGAACAGGAAAACTGCTATGACATCAATCTGAACAAAACTGACACCTTTCCAGTATGTTTGAATGTCATCACCAAGCCAAAATGAGGGAGTCATCATATATTGCTCCTTGACTTTCAGTTCCACATTGCATCATTCTAGTTTCAATAATACTATTGAATACCTGAATAATATTGAATATTTGTATGCACCCAAAATACCACTTTTCACTTGTGGAATACCAGCTGCTAAGCAATGCTTTATTTAGACCACATGACTGCATTCGTGGGTTGATGGCTCAATAAACACATTTATTGCTGTCCTTCTTGGTTGTAATTTTTCAGTCTCAAATAGTATGTGTTTTGTTTTTCTAAATGGACCTTAAATAGATGCACTATTTAAATAACTGTGTATTGGCACAAGGCTAGACACTAGAATAACAAGTTCAAATCACTTATAATTTCTGTCTAACAAGGTAGTATACAGTATTCTGAACAAATTAGAAATTTAGAATATTTTATTTAAGGTCATAGTACATATTATGACCTATTAGTTAATGATACCCAGTGACCATGTAATAGTAATCTGATAAATATTTGGAACCAAGAAGAGAAGAAAGCAGGAGAATAAGAAAGCAAGCAAGGATGAATAAGAAAGAATTAGTTTGGATTTAAAAGTACAAGGTATAATCTTCTCACATATTTTTAATCCAAGAAACCCAATATATAGATAATGTTTTGTAAGAAAACTCAATATGTAAAGAAAACATATTATCCATTCCATTAGGTCTACACATACTTATTGATTGCTTTCTGAATGTTTTGACTGTATTAAGTGACAGAGACATAGCAAAGAACAAGATCTGTCCTTTTGGAGCTTCTGACAGGGAAGATAAATAATAAGAGACATTTTCAAATGGTATAAGTAATATGAAAATGACAAAACAGGATACTGTGACTACACAGAGAGTTTCACTACTTTTAATAAGTGATTGAGACAGCCTTTATGAGGAGGTTATGCTTGAGTTGAGAAGCAGATAAATGAAGAACTCAGAGAGAGAAAACATCACAAGCCCTGTAGTGGGCACATACTTGTCAAGTTCAAGAAATGGAATTAATAAAACTATGGGAGAGGGCCCTGGCTGGTGGCACAGTGGATAAGGCACCAGCCTCCGAACCCAAAGGTCACTGGTTCAATTCCCAGCCAGGGCACATAACCAGGTTGCAAGCCAGGTCTCCAGCCAGGTCTATAGCTGGAGGCAGGTGAAAGGCAACCATACATTGATGTTTCTCTCCCTCTCTGCCTCTCTCCCTTACCCTCTCTGAAAATAATAAATAAAACCCTTAAAAAAAGTTAAGAGTTTAAAAATAAAACCTAATACAACTCAAAAGCAAAAAACTGTGATTAAAAATGATCAGGGAAGCTAAATACATTTTCTTTTTTAAAAAGGGCCAACAGGTACATGAAAAGGTGCTAAAAATCACTAACCTTCAAAGAAATCCAAATCAAAACCACAATGTGATATCACCTCACACCTGTTAGAATGATCATCATCAACAGGAGAAAAGATAACAAATGTTGGCAATGATGTGAAGAAAAGGAAATCCTTGGGCACTGTTGGTGGAAATATAAATTGGTGCTGCCACTATGTGAAACAGCATTGGAGTTTCTCAAAATTTAAAAGTAGAACTACCATAAGATCCAGCAATCCCACTTCTGGATGTATATTTAAAAGAAATGAAAACATACTGAAGAGATGTCCACCACCCCCATGTTCATTACTAATATTATTCAAAATAGCCAAAATATGGAAACAAACACTGCCCATCAACCAATGAAGGATAAAATGTGATATATATACACAGAGACCATACAAGACATACACAAAAATATTATTCAGCCATTAGGAGAAAAAAAGAAATCTGCCATTTATGACAGCATAGATGGAGCTTAAGGACATACACGTGAAAAAAAGCCAGGCACAGAAAGATAAATACTGCCTGCTATCACTTACATGGGGACACTGAAAAAGAGAAATAAACCTTACAGAAGAGAGTAGAAAAACAGTTGCCAAGGGTTGAAGGATAGGGAAATAGGGAAATGCTGGTAAAAGCATAAAAATGTTCAGTTGTAAGATGAATAATATCTGAGAATCTAATGTGCAACATGGTGACTATAGATGATAACACTGTATTATGTAATTGAAATTTGCTAAGCGACTAGAATTTAAATGTTTTCATAAAATAAATAAATAAGATGATGGAGGCCTTAACTATATGTTTTGAATATTCTCATAACTTATATAAAATCACAACAATGTACAGTTTAAACATCTTGCAAAAAAAAAAAAAAAAAAGCTGAAAAGTAAAAACATTTCCTGAATACCTACTATGCCTATCATTCATTTAGTGATAGGAATACAAATACTAACATGAAAAACACAGTACTTGCTCTAAACATTATACAATATAGAGGGAAAGACAGACAACAGTCACATAATTTTAGAATAATATATTTTGTGAAGGTAGAGATATTAAAAGATTGGGTGAAGATTGATGATCCCAGACCAATGGTTTGGGCAAGATTCCTGGAAGAGGAATCTTCTTTATTTTTCAGTTCATTAACTAGACCAGAAAGGTTGGCCCATGTACAAAGAAAGTAAAAGCTAAAGAAGAGACACACTTTCATATAGATGAATGCAAAGGAGGTATTTCAAGTCAGTATTACTAAAGCTTAAAATATGAACAAGGGCCAGTGAGAAATGAGATGGGTGGCATAAGAAACAGATCAGGAAGATGTGTAGGCTATTTCAAGCTGTTCAAACACTATGCTGAGGTCAATTAAAGCCAATGATGGGTATTGGAAGGTAGAGTGGACCTACTGAAATTTGAAATTTAAATAGATTTCTGGCAATTGGTGGGGAATATCTTGGAAATATTTTTCCCTGGCTACTACCCTGGAAGAAAATTGCTTCTCTAAAAATGACAAATCTCTTCTGAATTCTTTAAACACCTTTTGACCATGGTAAAATAGTTTTAGAGAGACTTGTTTAATATGTCCCTTATAGTCTCCAACATTCTTCTTTTATAAATTTATATAATTATATAATATATATGTAATATATAAAGTTATAACTTAACTTTATAGTCTAGCTACATGATGGCAAAGAGGGAGAATAAAAATGTGGGTTGTAGTTTTCCTGTTAGCCAGACATTCTGCTGACAGAAGCATGAAATATCCTTAAGTTTCTAATATTATTCTTGTCTTAAGATTCCAATATAGCAGTGAATTCACCTAAGACATGACAAGGATCTTCTCTAATATTTGTAATCTTTTTGCATCTTTCCTTTGAAATATTTACTCCTTTCTGATTTTTTAAAACTGAAGATTAGCCATGGCTGGTGTGGCTCAGTGGACTGGGCACTGGCCTATGAATTAAAGGGTTGTGGGTTCAAGTCCCAGTCAGGGCGCATGTCTGGGTTGTGGGTCAGACCCCAGTTTGGCACATGTGAGAGGTCACTAATTAATGTTTCTCTCACATATTGCTCCCTCCTTCTCCTTCCCTTCCTTTCTCTCTGAAAATAAAATCTTTATTAAAAATAATTAAATGGCAAGCCATACCTTCCAAAAATCCTATGATTATACATATTTGCATTTTTCTTTTATCTGTGTCAACTGACATCTTACATATCTTCCTTGCAGTCCATTCATCTTTGGACAAGTCACTGAAGCACTGCACTCAGTTCGAGACAGCAACATACCTATGGTGAGGATGGCGGTCTTAGGTGCATACATATTAGACCCTAATTAGCTTGCCTGTATGCAAAATCCCAATACCTTCAAAATAACAGCCCAGCTTAAAGTCTTGGCCAATATTGGCATAAACCCATTATCTCACCTGTCACTGGTGTAGTTCTTTTAAGAGTAGCTCAGCCATTGTATATTTATAATTCAGTATATGTGGCCAATGGTAACATGAAATAGTTTGTACACTTCTCTGAAAAGAGGACCCAAAGGTTTATTGCTATTTGTTAATAATTACTTTCACATACTTATGATTGAGCACTTGCAGAGTTTTATTCAGATAGAGATAAAGATACATTGAGGGGTCAATCTTTAAAGTACGAGTTTGTTGTCTCTAGTCTCCTTTTTCCAGTGTTTGCTGTTTACAGGGAGTTGGTCAATTTCCAGGCGGGGTAACTAATTGTGACTTACAAGTTTTCTGCACCCTGCTGTTTTAATTGAATAAGGATTCATTTTCTTTTACCACAATTTTTATTCTACCTATAAATTGCTATACCCCATTTTAGGTGGCTCTGTCTCATTGGCAAAAAATAAAAATGGCCCTATTCAATAAAATTCACTAACTACTTAGCCGCTTTAATTAGAAATCAAGAAGTTATCAGCAAGTCTTAGAGATGAAGTACAATTACTTCCATGGAAGTCAACCCAATATATTCAAGATCTTAGAACAAAGCTTGGCAATGGTTATGAAATCACTTATAATAAATGGGCTTTCAATATTTTTCAAAATTTTACCACAAGTAGTTTGCTTTTAAACTTTTTTATTTGCATAAGGTATAATTGATTATACAAAATTCCAACTCCCATTGTGGAGAGCTAAAAACCACGTGTAGCTTTTCTTAACAAGTTGGGTTATTTTCTTGTTTAGCAGCACATAAAACTGCTTTCTGAGAATCTCAGAAAGTTGAACTGGATGGAAATCTGTCCTGAAGTTTTCAGATAATTGTTGTAATAATAGGTACTGTTCACCTGTTCCTCAGGTTACCATTAGGGATAAAAGAATATAATCTCAGTGGGATGCTGTCATATCAAAGGTTACAAGCCTGCCTACATGCAGGACCACGCTTAAATCAGGAAACCGAAACATTGTAAGAACATAGGAACGTGGAAATAATAATGAGGTGACTCCCAGTATTCATGTCTGGTTAAGAATAGCTAGTTGTGAATGGAGGAAACAAATTTTACTGCCTACTTTCATATATAAAAAAGTATAGTACATGACCCCCCAAACAATTTTAACACTGAAATTTCTAACATAGTTTTCACAGAATATTTGTAACTGGATGTCAATGAGAAAACAATGTAATGAGGAACTAATGTACTTCAGATTTTTTCAGATATTTACTAAGCAATACACAAGTATATCTGAGTATGTGCCTTCCTTCTTTCCTTTTTTCCTTTCTTCCTTCCATTCTCTCTTTCTTTTTTCTTCTCTTCTTTCTTCTTTCCTCCCTCCATTCCTTTCCTATTATCTACCACTTACCTTTCAAGTTTTTCCTTAATATGCTGCAAATTTAAATGCATTAGGAGAAAAAAATAACTTGCTGGCCAAATAGGGTAGGAGATACAAAATTAAGTGAGATCATTCATAAATTAAGTCATATAATTTAAAATATATATATTGGAGGCCTCTTTATAGCTTTATTAAGCACAGAAATTTGGCTCTGAGCTTCTTAAGCACTGTTGAAAGGGAGAATTACTTATTCAATATAATCAATAATAAAATCAGTATGATTCCTATGAAAAACAAAAGGTGAGAAACATTTATTCTACAAGTCATTATAAAAGGACTCTGTGTAACATAGTGAACTGGATTTTTCACTATATCCTTATTTTACATTCAACACTATGTTCCATAGGGCTCAGTGCAGACTGGAGACAAGATAAGAACAACATATTCCTGGTCGTAGGTCTCAATTTCCGAATATCTAAATACAAGGTTGGACATTCAAAGGCCATAGGCCAGCTTTGGCCACAGATCTGTTGTACTTGTCTTGTTTTTATTTAGTTAGTTTTCATGCCTAGGAATCAATGCTTCACAAACTAATTGCAGTGAAGCACTCATTCCATTTTTAAATGTTGTATATTTCAAGAATCAATAGTTTTCTAAAATGTAATCACAAATAAATTAGACAAAGATAAACAAAAAAGACAAAAATATAAGCCCACATTTCTATTAGATTGAAGAGACATAAACTACTTTCAACTTCCTGCAACATTTTCTAAACGCTTCCTCTCAGTTTTTACATTTATCACGATCCTATAAACACACTTTCCAAACATCCTGGGCCTGCAAAACTGGTTCTGAGTAGCACCTTTGTCTTGATGGAACCAATCACTTCTTTACTCCATTTCCCACCATGACCCAGAGTCTTACCTCGGACCCACTTCACCCATTTACACTGTAGGCTAGGCAACTGGAAATTTAACTGGAGTTAAATTTTGGACCAACTAGCCTAAAGCAAGATTCAATTTTCAAAAAAATGTTATTCCTATAACTAATTATTTAATGTACACCAGAGATACTGGAGTCAAAGTTATACTTTCTTAAAAGTTACTATGATACGTATTGTAGTACCATCTAAAGATACCATCTGTTAGAAAAGAAGTATGCAGTTGGTGGAGACAGATACCCTTTTAACCATCTAAGGTGCTGTACTGTTATATTCTTGGGTGGCAGCCACCCTAGCTCTGCATGCAGGTCAGCTACCTTTGTGTATGGTTTCTGATCATGGTTCCAGTACACTCTGCCCCTACAAATAAGTTGCACCATCTCCCTGAATGACTACATTCTTATCTACTTACTACTCTAAAAAACTCAATTTTTAAAAACAGGTTTTATAACGAAAATCAAATGAAATAATGTGTATCAACATTTTAAAATGTTATTTGCAGAAATTAGGTTTCATGTTTATTAACCTATTACAAATGTTCAGATGACAAGGAATTAAAAATAAGAAGAATAATCATTATTGTAATGTAACTTTACAATGTGACTGTGTAACTTAAAAGGTTTCATTAACATGTGCTTTACTTTTCATGTTATAAAACTCCAGTATACTGTTACCATTGTTGTTTTAGACAATTGCTTTTTAAAGCAATTAAAACTTTAAAAAATATTTTATGTTTACCTTTTCTTGTACCATTATGGGAGCTCTTTATGTCTGTATGTAGATTGATGTTTCTTTTTGGTATCTTATTCCTACCACATGAAGAATATTTTTCTACATGTCTTATAGTATGGTATTTGCTGCTTTGATTTTCTGTAGTTTTGGTGTGATAGAGGTGGTTGTATGTACAGGCATGTAGTTGAGTTGTTTAGTTTGGAGTTCTCATGATGTTTTGGATATGTAATTTGGTGACTTTCTTTATTTTAAAAACAGTAAGAATAAGGGGAATAAATAATAATGAAAAAATATATAAAAAATAAATAAAAATACTCAGAAAAAACTAGCTGTTCCTGGTTTTTTGTTTTTTTTTTTTTTTTTTTTGTAGGAAAGTTTCTCCTATCTCTTTAAATATTTCTTTTGCTTTATTCTCTCTCCCTTCTTCTAGAATTCCAATTATATGTATAATATAGACCATTTGATACTGTCCCAGAACTTTTGGAAGTTCTGATTTTTTTCTTTTATTCTTCTTTTCCAGTTTGGCTAATATCTAATGACTTGTCTTCAAATTCTTTTCTCAGAGATATTGAGTCTACTAATAAGTACAGTGAATAAATTTGTTATAACATTTCCTTTTATTTCTGGCATCTTTATTTGAATCCATCCTATAATTTCTATTTTTCTGTTGAAACTCTCCATCTGTTTATGCATAGTGTTCACCTCTTCCATTATGTACTTTAACACATTTATAATAGTTATATTAAAGTCCCTGTATGATCATTTCAACCCTGGGGCATCTCTGGGTTTGGTTTTCTTTATTGTTTTGACCTTTGACAATGGATTTTTTTTCCCCTCACATTTTTGTATAGCTTGTCTTTTTCTTTTTAACAAAATGCCAAAAATCAAATATAAAATAATTGAGATTTGTGAAAATTATTTATGCCTAGAAATAAGACATGTCTTGTCTAGTTAGAGGCCATTAATTTGGGGCATTGAATTAATACAATTAGAAGTAGAGCTTCGTGTATCAAAGACTTCAAATTCCTATAGAATTTAAAATCCTTGTGCTTAAAAGGGGCACTGGGTCATGAAGAGAGAGGAATTTTGCACTTTACCTGTGGTGGTGGCTAATCCTCTACTCTGCACCTACATTACTGAGGGAAACTCCCTATTGTCTCTCTGTTTCCAGTATTTCTCACAAGCACCTGATGCAGGTCCACATAAAAGCAGTGGTGAATTCAAAGTTCCCTTCTGTCAGGGGTTACAGAGATTCTATATTATCCTTTAGCCTACATTCAGCCTTCAATAATTTGTGAACATTTTAGCTGATTTCTTTTTTAGCCATTGTGTGGTAGCCAGGTGCTCTTTTGTTCTCGGCCACATATGACTCCATCCCCAGGACCCATTTATCCATCTAGACCCATGGGATTCAACCATGTGTTCGCAATTCTGGATCTTTTGCCCTAGGAACTCAGTTTTCTGATAGGTTCAATTAAAAAGTATGATTTTCTAATGCACCTGGCTTTTTCTTTTTGTGAGGAAGGGATATATACATTCTTTCTAGCTTTATTCACCCTAGGTAAAACAAGAAGAATCCTTCTGTTTCACGAGTTTTAATTATTGGGTGAAAATGTTACATCACACTAACATAATAATAACTGAAGTACAAAATTTATTTTTCATGTCTATGCTTAATTTTGTCATTGAATGGATAATTCCTATTTGTTCTACCATGCTCGGTACGTGGTACTTTTTGCATTGCTATTTAACATTCTGAAAAGTCCTAAATTTTTCCAGTTGGCATGAAACAGTGAATGTCACTTGCTAAATATGTAACTGGAAAACACACTCATTTCATTACTACAAAATGAAATGATTATGTCCTTTCTAATTAGTAAGTATGGAGAAAATACATTTACCAAATGAGAATTTACAGTGCCAGTCAGTGTTCTGGGAATTTTTACATATTATCTAGTTTTATATTTACAACAATCATATAAAATTTTTACATAATGGGAAAAAGTATCTTAAAGATATTTTACTTTGGTCTTTCAGCTAGTACATAGTCAGATGTGAATATAACCCAGTTATGTCTAATAGAAGAACTATGCTTTTTATCTTCTATAAAAATAATGCAGTATGTCCAGGGAGCCCTATTATGACATAGGTCAGTGATTTTCAACCTTTTTCATCTCAAGGCACACATAATTACTAACATTCTGCAGCACACTAAAAATACATTTTTGCCAATCTGATAAAAAAAGTTATAATTTTGATTCATTCACACTGGTCGGCTGTTATTTGGCTGGCTGTTTTTGTTTGTTTGTTTTCAATTTGACAATCTAAGAGGGAAAAGGTCATTGATTGTTTCAAAAATTCTTATAGCATTCCAGTTGAAAAATCAGTGACACAGGTAAATATTTGCCTTTATTGGTCTACAACTTGCTGCTTTGTCCCGTATTCCTTTCACATTGTTGTGCAATATCTTCATCTTTTCCTTGGTTGTGCAGACATGCCATTGTCATGCTCTAAAGAGACCAGTCACTTTGTGACTTTCCCTTCCTGCCATAAAATCTGATTTGTCTTAGATTTGATTCACTCCAAACTTTTCATTCTTCTACATAACACATACATTTTATCTGTTCTAAAGTATTTCTCTGTTAATGTTGCTATTCAAGTAACAAGGCAATGTACAGACAATCTGGTTACCAAAGACCTATTATAAAAAAAAATGTATATTCAGTTAGTCAAAGTTCAAGAATTTAGAATGCTCAAATTTCCACAACACCTCTGGGATAAGACCAGAAAAACATAGCCCTTGAGTTGAAGATGCAGCCAGCCCCTGAACAACCAGCAGAGCAAAAGCCAGAGAGCCCAACGTTTCATCTGCCCCTTCAAGTTCACTGCATAGGAAGAAAGGAAGCTTTCCCTTAGACAAAGACTTGCCATTTATGTTGCTGTTGTTTTTAGAACACGAGTAAGCAATAGGAGGCAGGAGAAGTTGGGAAATTAGGGAACAAAACAGGAAGGAGGGGAGTGTGCCACACTTAGGGTTGGCAACGCTGGTTACAACAGCAATAATGATCAGGGCACAGTGGTGATTGAAACTGCAAAGACAGGCTGCACAAGCAGCAATTATTTGAACATTAGAGGAAAAAAGCAATGTGACAAAGAAATAAGGAACATCTGTGCATAATGGCAAACGGTAAAAGAGAAACATGCTTATCTTCAGTCTACCTCTTTGTTAAAGGAGGAAAGCAGAGGCTTACAAATTTCTAACCTAGGATTAGAAGAGAAGTCCAACCTAGATAATCTAAATTTGTGGTTCCCAGACCTGGATGATTAAACAACGCCTAGCGTTTCATTTTATGACCTACCTCTCAATTTCTAAAAGTATATAAGCTATACAAAATTTTTGAGGTTTCATTATAAATGTAACATCATTTTAAATGTTTCAGGAATGTCACAAAACTAGGAAGGCACATCAGAATGTGAATATTTACATGGCTAGAGCTAAACAAAGATCACTGAGTACTCTTAAAGGTTATTCTAGCCCAAATATTTTACACATCTTCCATTCAGTTATTCATCATGGGACATAGTTTTTTAAAATACCATATGGTAAGTTCAACATTAATGAACATTGTTACCTTCAGTTTGTATCTACAAATATTTATTGAACACCCTCAATGCAGTAGCTAGGGAGCTAGGCACTAGGAGTGTGAAAATTAATAAGCAACTAGTTTCAGAGTAATCCAGGAGGAGAAATACATATAAATATATCAAGCCAATGTGAAATTTTAAGGTCATAACATGGTACAGATAAGCATGCATATTATACCTATACAGAGAAAGGGCAGGTGCCCCAGCCTGGGGGTATAGGAAATGCCTATTAGAGAAGATGATAGCATGTTCAATCCTGAAGAAACAGTCTACAAATAAGAAAATCAAATACCATTTCCCTTAGAATATTTGGATAAATTTAGGTACTCTTCAAATTGTAAAGTATTAGAGAAATATGAGCATTAAGGCCAAGGGAAAACATGCATATTCCCATCCCATTTTTATTTGATTATTTTTATTTAAATCTGCTATGATTACCCCAAATAGACATTTCTTACATCCTTTGGTTGAGCTTTAAATTTTAACTTCCAGACATACAAATGATCAATTCTTTAATCTTACTCTATAACCTATATAGTCAGAAGTAACTAAGAATCTAACAAGGTATTGTACATTATATACAATACATTTGCTTTAAAAGTCTCCTTCTTGGTTTCTGTCTTAGTGAGAGATTCACCAATATCAGTTCTCACATGTTTAAAGTATTCCATTATTAGAAGTAGCAAAGATGAACATATACCATAGATAAGGATCCTGCTAAAAAACAAGCATTTATTGAAGTACTTTGTCATTGTTGAAAAACAATTCCCCAGTGGTCTCTCACATTTCTGCACATCTTAGAAGCACTGGCTACTTCTTCTCTGAACTATTTTAAAAAGCTATTCGTAAAGCAAACAGCCTTGGAAGCTAGAACAGCATCGCCTTGCAAAGCAAGGGGGAACAGGCTTACCATCCATTATAAAAGACTGGCATTCCTTAAATTCAGGGTTCCTTTCTTACAATGTTTAGATATGATTTGGTCTGCTCTGTGTTGCTTGTGGAAATTGGAAACCAGTGCAAAATGCTGACACTCTTGCTAACGTTATTGTTGTGAATAATAATTATCATTCATCTGTAATCCACGAGTCTAATATCTTCTACCAGCATCCACGAATTTGCGTCAAGCTTATGTGTTAAGCTCATGTCAGCTTAAAAGCAAAGTAACATCTCAGACCCTTCAGTTTTTGATAATGTTGGTGCTAACAAGATGCTGACAGAAACATGGCTTTCTCTCTGGAAAAAATAAATGAGGACCACACAAGTCCATTCATGGAACTTGAAGGAAGTCTGTGAGAACCAGTAACAAATTATATAGTCAAATGGGCAATAAATACACAAGCTTCCATGTTTTTGTTAGTTAATTAAGAGGAACTGTGGAGGTTGCGGCAGTCTATGTAACAAGAAATAAATAAAATACAAACGCCAAAATGTTTTTCCATTGCTAATGCTCTTCTGGGTAGTGTGACTTCCTTGCCCATCTGATAGCCTGCCTCTGATCTTCAGCACTGATCTTACTAAGATTTGTACTGGGTAGGCAGAAGGTTACTCCCCATTCCAGATAGCAGTTAGATAGGTGCACATAAACGCTGAGAGTAAAAGGTGGAATTCCATGACCATAAACCAGGTGAAGCATTAAAAGTCTGACTGGTTGACACGGGAAAGAGGGAGGCATGGAACATATCAGTTGATAAGGAATAATATAAATAATAGTGTTTCCTTATGACTAAACCTCTCCATTCCATTATGACAAACTTAGACCCATTTGGAAGTGACAGTAAAATCTCTGAGCTTTTATAGTGGATTCTGGCTGTTATGAAAGAGCCAGAACTAGAACTAAAATAAACAAAGTGGATTCTGGCTGTCTTGGGGAATATTTTTCTGAAGTAGAAAAGCTCTTGTGGGAAACCATAGTTGAGGTCTTAGCTAGCATCTGAGCTCTTACTGCCCTGGGTTGAGTTTAGAATTCTGATGAAGTTGATCAACTAAAGAATGAGAAAGAGACTCAAAGTAATCTAGATATATTCTTAAGGTCACCACCAGTGTACAAGAAAAGTCTCCTAGCCCTGATGTTGAACCCGTCAGGAACTTAAAAGAGGTTGTCCAGATGAGACAGTGAATGCTCCAAATTAAGGTGAATGACTTAAAGAAGGTCATGGCTGTGTAAGCCAAGATTGAGTCAGTCAAAGGTCACAAATCCCATTACTCTAACAAAAACAAAAACTAAAACAAAACCTAAAGCAAAAACAACATGGCACTAGTTTTTGAGTCCTGGTTTTCCCAAGGCTGATTTAGGTGGCATCAGTCATGAGGATCTTGCTCCCCCATACAGAGTGCTGGGTGTGCCAAAAATATTCAGAATTCTTCTAGTTATTCCATGAGTCATGGCCATGTTCATTGAAACTGAAAGTGCATATGAAGCCTCTTTTGCCTTGCTCTCTGTTTCCTCTCTGCCCCTTTACCTGGCCTATAATTTAAAGAGAAACATAATTAGAGACCAAGGGTTTCCTATCTCCAACAGGGATCAAAGGACATATGCACCCACCTAAGTATGCTGGAAAATTTCAGGGAGGAGAAGGAATCAAACTTTTATGAATATGTTGAATGTAGGTATCCAAGTTGTTCTCTTATCTTGATTTATAGATCCCAGATTTACTAATAGGATTTAGTTTAAATTCATAGTGGAAGAAGCAAGGTAACATGATCTTGTGGATGGACAACTTTGGGCCAATTCAATGTACTATTTTTGTTGTTTCTACATCTGATTGTATAATAGGAATTAATGTGTTACATGCCTATATTTCATCACCTGTTAAGTGCCTTAGATTACCACAATTGGGAAAGGCCACATGGAGGGAAATGTTAATGGAACATGTAAATCACTTTCTAGTCTTCTTCCTGTTTCTTTCTGGGAGGAAAAAAGGAAATCACAGCCCTGATTACAGACTTGATGAAAACATGGGTAGCAAGAGATGCGGTATTTTAATACAACAGCCCAGTAAAACCAGTGAAAAAGACTGAGGACCTGGATTATCACCAACAGCTGATGAACTGAATTCATTGCAAGACTAACCTTTGCTATATATATCTAAGATGGTGTCAATGCCTTCTTTTCCATCACAATGGCTTCTGAGGACAAACACCAGCTCCCATTCCATCACCACCAATATACATTTGTAGTTAACTCCCCAAATTACCACACATTATTCCTAGGGGTAGTTAAGTTCCTCTGCAATTTGCCTTCTGCTGCTGGGTAGCGCAAGTGACTCTACCCTCTATCGTACAAAGTTTTAATTATATTATGATATTCTGTTGATGACAAGTCAGAAGCTTCCTTTAGCCATGCTTTGACTGTGGTGTTACACTCCAACCAGTCAGGGTGGCTGATAAACATTGACAAATTAGGGCTTTGCTTGTTAAATAAATTTTCTTGGGGCTATATGGAAAGATTTGTAGTATTCAATCCCTCTGGCAGTCAAAGGAAAACTGCTGTCTATTCAATCCCAAACAATAACAACAACAAAAAGAAATGCCTAGTACTTTATAGGAATCTTTGGGTATCAAAGACAGTATGTGTCTTACTTGGACATTCTACTTACACCTTCATTTTAGCTGATCCCAAAATTAGCATCATTTCACCAGGGTCCACACTGTGTGAAGTTGTCCACTAAGCTGTAGCACACTCTCTGCATCTGGGGCCCTGCCTCCTTAACAGATCTGTGAGATAGAAGTCTCTAAGACTGAACTCTGGGAAAATGAGTCAGCTTAGACTGACACATTTCCTTTGTAGTTATGGACTGGTCACCTCCCTAACACAGGAGGTATGCCCCCACCAGGCATGCATCTTTTGAGAAGCAATTATTAGCTTGCTACTGAGCTCTTGTCAAAACTAAACTCCTTTCCCATGGAGGTTTTCTGACTGTTTGGATTGCCATTTTCATTTTGGGATGGGTCAACTTAGACTCAATGACTAACAGTGTGTGACAAAGGGTTCTATAGGCTGACTTAGCAAATGTAAATGTTCTATTCAAGGCCTCAGCTTGCTTGGCTCCTGTGGAATCTCAGTTTTACAAGAAAAAAATCTCTCCCAAATTGTGGCCAGGGCCCTAAATTTAACTTTGTGTTGAATCTGCTATTCCCCACCAGACAGCTCTGACTATGGTTTGATCCATAGTCCTCTTAATGTAAGCAATGTTATCAGAAATAGCAGGGGATGTCCCCAGCTTCTGCATTTCCCATGTGAACTACCTATCAACACCTCTGCCTGTCTTTCCCACCCCTGTTTCTATAACCATTGCTTGCCATCCAGTGGGAGAGACAAATGCCACCAAGCTGTTGATGTGGACAAGTAAGACAAGTTAAGTTGACTGCCCTCATGCAGCCCCTCCAAAACAAAGACTAGGATCAATTATTCATGCCTAACTTAGAAGTCTTAAATAAAAAATTAATTATTCACAACCCTTCCTGGGTTTTGTATGTCAGCAGGGATGGGTTATTGAAATGCTTGTCTCTTCCAGGTCAAGGTAATGAAGCCATCCTTATCACTACTAGTAACAGCCCTGGGCCCCTTGGTGTCATACAATTATACTTAGTCAATAAATACGTGTTATCAGAGTAAATGGAATACAGAGATTTAAAATTGCCTGTTTAAATTAAAATATGTTTAAAGAAGTTTATAAACTTTTCATTGTTGGCTGGACAGTAAAAATATTGTTTGCTATCTCCATTCACTCCCCTCTCCTGTATATTTTCTCTTTGAATTACCTTAAAAATGTAGGGTTCTTAAAAGGAAAGATTGTTATTTCAAACTTATTTTTCAAAAGTGCAAAATTAGTTCTATGTCTTTTAAAATGACCCTAGGGCCTATTAACAGCTGAATAATTATTGGTTTCATTAGTGGGGGACATTCTATATCAGTTCATAATAAGATTCCTGCTTTGTCAAAACAAATTTGTTGGTGAAAATTAATATGAAAAGCAATGTAAAGTTAGCATGAAAAGCAATTTTAAAACATCTTAAAGAAACAGATTAGTTCTGTGCCAAAATTTAGTTATGCCATGCCATCATCTGTTTTGGCAAGGCATACTAAGAGTAAGTTGTAGTCTTTTCTATCTTTCTCTGGACACCATGTTCAGTGACATGATGGCTGCCTTGAATTAATGCCAGCTGGTGTCCCATCATTTCTTTCTGCTTGTTCTCATCATCTGTCCCTGCCATTATACTATAAGCTGCCTGAGGTCAGAGCTGTATCACATTCATCCTGGTGTCTACAGTCACCACTTCGGGTCCTGTTAGGTAGGAGGCCCTCAATCAGTGGAAACTGAATTACACTGCCTAGAAATTCGGTTATGGAGCCTTACAGCTGTGTTTCCCCTTTTGGTTAGGTCTGCACCTTAACTGGCAGTCACACAGCAGTCTAAGGTCACAAAGGCCCCTAACTTCCGTCAGCACAAACATGCTTGAACGAAGTAGTGTTCTTCCATATAGGTATCCACCTAGTATATTATCATGTTATTCTTTTTAATGAGAGATGATACTGATGAGCCCCCATTACCAAGAGTACATTTGAAAGATTATCTTTTACCCATTAATGATGAGGTTCCCCACTGATTCAGTTACTCACTTTCACTGATCTGCCTGGCCATCAAGGAAGAGAAAGCTGAAAATGTCAGGATTTTAAAATGTGGACTAGGAAATTTGTGAAACAAATCTATCTTCCCTGACAACCTGGTCTATTCACAAACTATGGTGACAAAATGAACAAACAAACACAAACAAAGCCACACACATGGATACACAAGCTTTCTTTTTGGTGACAAAACTGGTTAAGTACAACATCTGTCCCGAAAGTATTGGCTGCACAAACTGTTGTAATTATATTGACATTGGTTCAATACTTACAGGACAGACCTTATATATGTAGACATGAAATTATAAGAAGTTTTGTTTATTTTCACTGTTTTGCTTACCGAAGCCAAAATCTGTTTCTAGGACTATTTTTCAAACAACTGTCTATTAAAATTTAAAAGGGAAGGGCCCATGGTATACAGTTACTTATGAGAGAAACGAATACCATACAAGTGAAGAACATATAATAAAAATGAGTTAAAATATTTAAGGTGAATTAATGACAGTTAAATTTGTAAAATATTTCCAAAGCTTTAATCTGAAGGTGAGAAAGAGTGTGCATAAAAAGATTGCTTTCAACTATGAAGGTTACTGGACTAGGCACTCCCTGAGGAAAGCACAGATTTTTATTTTATTTCATTTTCACTGTTCTTTAATATTGAAATTATTTTATGGAATGCCCTCTATATCTTCTAATCAATGTCTAAATTCTGTGATTTCTTCTATTAAGAATGCAAAGTATTTCATTTGCAGTCAAAGAAATAAAAATAATTTTCATACCATTTTATGTAAAATCATAGAATCTAAATGTTTTTCCCTGTGGGAATATTAATTATACATGAGATTTGATCTTATGAGAGTGATAGCATTGTTGTAAAACTTTAGTGGAATCATCATGCTAGTTTTGAAATATTCATTTTGTTTATCTGCTCTTAGAGAATGTTTTCTGTAACATTCCTTCTATCATAGAATAAAGATAAAAAACAAGCCATCTATAAACATTTATGTAATAATATGATGCTTACAAGTGCAATTTTCAGATTATTTTAAAGTCATAAAATTTGAAGACTTTAAAATATATATGCTTCTAAATTTGTAAATAAAATACAATAATAAAAATTTAATAATACATCAATAAATGTAAATAAGGAAAGATGAGCGAGCTATATTAAGCTATGAAGATATTAGTGATCTCTCCACTGAATCTTCTCTTCATAGGGCAATATACTACTTAGTGCCTTACCTAATATTGTAATTTTAATAGTATATGAGTTTGTATGTTTTTCTTCTTTTAATATTTGCTCTTAAATTTGTTTAGAATTTTATTTAGGTGGATTGGTTTAAAAAGTTTGCCTATAATCTCTGAGTTTTAATAAATAAAATGAATGTCACTTTATTTTTTAATTGTATTTTTATTGATGTAAATAAAAAGACATTTCTTAAAATTCAAGGTGAAAAACAGCTGTTATCCCAAATATGAAAATAATGGAATGTGTATTTAATTACTTTTAATGGAATAAAGAATTTAAACAAGTATTCATAGGTTTTTATCCTTTCTATTTCTCTCTTCTTGCTTGATATCCCTTCCTCAGGCCACCCCCTTCAGCACACCTAAGCCAAAAAATGATTTCACATGGAACATTCAATTAATAGCATTCTATTAGTGAAATAATCAGTATCATTCCCATAATTTTAAGTTACTCTTTTCCAGGTCATCTTGTTATTCTCATTGTTAGAATTCTTAAATCTTAGAAAGCATTACCAATATTAACTACCCAAAGACTTTCTTTAACATTGAAACAGTTGTGTGTTTGAAGATGAAATAAATATAACAGTCAAGGAAAAAGCTGTGAGTTCCCAGAAGGAAAGACTATACTAATTGTTTGTCTGCCTTGTTTTAGGAGCCACCATATTTCTTCCCCAGTGTTAATAATCAAGAAAATTAAATGAAAATGTGATATTGCTAAGCTTATGAGACTACACAGTTCTGAATCCTCGCATAAAGGATTTGACTGCTATAAAATTTTTATTTTATAAAAATAGGTCTGCTGTGCTGGTGGCACAGTACATAAGGCACTGGCCTGCCAACCCAAAAGGTCACTGGTTTGATTCCCTAGCCAGGGCACATAACCAGGTTGTAAGCCAGGTTTCCAGCCAGGTCCGTAGCTGGAGGCAGGTGAAAGGCAACCATATGTTGATGTCTCTCTCCCTCTTTGCCTCTCTCCCTTCCTCTCCCAAAAAATAATAAAATAAAATCTTTAAAAATTTTATTTGAATACATTTTAAACTATAAGAGCATAAGGAATAATTTTTCATTTAATTGGAATGATTTTCAAGCTTCCACAAATAAGGTAACTGTAAATTTAAAGCATTAACCATTTATTGGTGAAAAATGTATGTATTTCTGTTCTAAGAAAAATCATAAGTGCCTGAAGTTCATATAATTGCTTTAAAATTTACCATATCTAGAACTATAATAATTGCTTTAAAGTTGACCATATTGCCAATAGTTTCACAAACATTCTCTTGTGTTTATCAATTAAGTCAAATAAAATGACTAAGACTAAAAAAAGTTACTGGTTACCACTGTATGCATTTAATTTAGACCTAGCCTATCCTCTAGGTGGCATGTAGTTTTGAGCATTAGAAGATACAACTTGATAATCAAAGATACACCATTCAAATTGGCATGCCTTGTCTCCCCAAGTGTTTCATTTATTTAGCTGTTTTGCAGAGCCTTGATTATGACAAAGACTTTAAAGTTAGGCTGGTCTTGAGTTCCACTTCACCAAGAGTTCTTAAGAATAATTTCCACCATGATTTATAGCAGATTAATTATGGGCATTCTGATAGACAATTCCGAGACTATTTTAACATCATATAACCATACATCCTTACAAAAGAAATGAGACATTTCTGTCATTCTTTAGAAGTTGACATTAATTATAATTATGTGAGCATATATTGCCTTGAACTCACCATTTACATAATTACGGGCAATAACTGATCAAAGTCAGTATTGCTCCTTGCTTTCCCTTTTGATCAATCCGTATGTATCCTTTCCAACACAGATTCATTATTGTTGAACATATTACATGTGGTAAGCACTCCACTACTGTTCAAAGGATAAAAGCATTTAGAGATAAAGTTAAATGATCTTTTTATTCAGCTCATAACTTACCTATCATATCATCTGATATGACCAATGTGACTATTTGCAGTAATTGCAGTGTTAAATACTTGGGTTTTAATATTCTTCTTAGTCAAACATGAATTTTACCAATTAAAATTTCTGAACATAGAAGAGCAACAATAAAGGCATTACTATAGCTCCTCCTGACTTCAGAGGCAGCTCTCCACATTTACAAAACCATCCTTGTCAGTGACTCGCTCACTGCATTTCTGCCTGTGTCTACCCAAGGAAAAAGAGAGAGAGAGGAAAAAAAAAAAAAAAAAGACTCGAATACAGTTCAATTAAAACAAAAAACAAAAAACTTGTAATTGGAAAAAAACAAAATTTTAAGGCAATCCTTACTAGACAAATTATCTAGTTAATTGCTCAACTTTTCCTCTCTATTTCCTGTATAAGCAGAGACTTGCTCATTGAAGGTGAGGAAGCATCCACATATCTCTTCGGCAGGAGAGCAAAAATGACAATTTAATCCCCATTTCCTTAAAACTATTTTTTAAAAGAATAATACTATTTCCAGGAAACTTATTCACACACTACATATTCATATTCACACACTCATACTTTCTAAGTTTCTGACATATATTTCTGAATAGAGTTATCTGCATTGCTTAGAACATAAGCCCTATGACCCTGGGTTTTATAGAGTAAAATATATTAACATCAATACCATTTTATCACTTCTTTAAAAAACTGAATCACAAATTGCATGGGGCTGGTTTTATTTTTAAGATTTATTTATTATTTTTAGAGAGAGGGATAGGGAGAGAGGCAGAGAGGGAGAGAGACATCTCTCTGTATGGTTGCCTTTCACCTGCCTCCAGCTAAGGACCTGGCTGGAGACCTGGCTTTGCAACCTGGTCATGTGCCCTGGCTGGGGAATCGAACCAGTGACCTTTGGGTTCGCAGGCCGGCACCTTATCCACTGTGCCACCAGCCAGGACCGATAGTTTTATTTTTAAGATTTCCCTATATTGGGAATCAGGAGTACAAATTTTAGTATTTAAATGATCTCTTCCTGTGCTCACTCATTCTTTCCTCTCCCTCGCTCATATTCATTCACTGAACACAACTCCCTTTTTTTCTCTCAAGCCAATTAGAAATACTAAAAGGTTAAACATGGTTTCAAAAGAAAACTGCTGGAAGAAAACTTCTACCGAAGGACTGGATGCTAAGATACTACACCACTAAGCACCCAGATAGTGCTGTAGCCTTTTAGGACGGTTTCTGATCCTACAGTATGCTTCGTTAGCCACTAAACCTAAAGAAAAATAAGGGCTTAGGCTTTTTGCAAATTCAAAGATTTCAAAGGATGAGGCTGGTGCTACTCTATCCTCTTTCAAGAAACAGCGTCTTAAGAGTTGCTGGGCTTGTGATAGTATTGTTGCTAAAGGAGATTCACCACCCAGTCAGATGCCTCGTTTTCAACCTGAACTAAGACTGACCGATTCAGGAAGAACAGGTGAACAGGGGTGGGTGTTCCTTATTTAGCTCAGACGCCTCTAAATGAGTACAACGAATCTGATTGCTGCAAATGGCTATGCTCTTGAAAACAACAAAAAGTTTAGTCGCAAAAGGTTTATTTATTTATTTATTTTTGTCTCTTTTTTCTTCCTTTATTCTACCCCAAACAGCCCAAGGTGCTGAAAAGCACACACACACAAAGTAACAAGCCAAGAACACCGCGTGTCTGTGTCAATTTCCTGAGGTGACTGTCAGAAAAGCTGGAGAGGCACCTTGGTGTCGAGGGATCGAGATCAGAATTCACTGGGAGGACCATTTAAATGCTTCGCGAAGGAATACGGCGGGACAGTGGGGGCTCAAGAGCCAGGCTTTGGAAAAGGAGGGAAGGTGGGTCAGGGGCGCACTTGGCTTTGTCAGTGCGAGACCCGGCAAAGAGTAGCGGATTGGGGCGTTTGCGGGCTGGCAGAAGCGGGAAATCAGAGAGGGGGAAATGCGGGGGAAGGTTGGGTCAGAGAGGACCCTGTTTGGGGTAACGAGAGGGTCGGGACTATCCTCCGCCGCTGCTAGTTTGGCAGCTGGAAGTGAGGCGAGAGCCCCGAGCTCCGGGTTCAGGTTGCCAGCAGGTGGAGTTGGAATCAAACAGTCCTTCAGGGACTAGGGAGCAGCGCCCTCCCGAGACCCCCTGCTTGAAGGTTGAGGAATCACAGCAGGTGACGCGGGGTACCTCCTAAAGCAAAGACGCTGTCTCCACGCTAAGCCGTGGCGCTCGACCCCCTGCACCCCCCGGGCTACTCACCTGTCCTGGGAGGAAAGCGCCATCCGGACGCGCGCGAGGGCTGCGCGGCGCAGGCAGCTGGCAGCTGGCAGGGCCGGCGGCGGCGGCAGCGCTGTCCTAGGCGCCGGACTGGAGCCCGGGGACACGGGGGTGGCGAGAGCAGCGGTGGGGGCGCAGGGAGCTGCGGGCTGGGAGGGCGGCGGATCCCGAGCTGCTGCGCGGCGCGCGCGCTCTGCCCATCTCCCGCTCTGCTAAAGCGGCTACTGCTGCTCGCGCCGGAGGGGGAGGGGGAGGGGGAGGGGGAGGGGAGGCGAGGGGGAGGGGAGGAGGCACGCGGCCGGGAGGGAGGGGGAGAGACTGGGGAGAAGGGGTGATGATCACCCTGAGTGAAGGGGAAGGAGCGAGGGGGAAGGCGCGCACGAACCCACCAAAGGCTCCCGCTAGAAGAGCTGGGGAAGGAGAAATTCAAGATGCGATGGGTGTCTTCCCCTCCCCCACTTCCCCCTTCGCGCCCTTTCCAGGGGCGCTTCCTCTCTAGGCTCAGGCTTGAGGGTTTCCCAGGCCCGCAGCAGCCCCGGCTTCTGCGCGCTGGAGTGGCTGTGGAGCCCAAGAGGCGGCTGCGACAGCTCTGAGCGCCACCAGCCTGAGGCACCTGTGCGCGCTCACACTGTCCCCTGCTCCTCTGCTGCGGCGGCTCCTAGGCTGGGATCTGCCGGCCCTGATTCTCCTTCTCTCCCTTTCCTGGTCAGATTATGATCACGATTGTGCGTCTGTGACATCTGGGTCGTCCCCCTATTGTCTGCTTTCCTGGATGCGCTTCAGAGGGCGCCGGCAGGGAGCTCAATGTAGGCCACCACCGCCTGCCCCCTTGGAGCTGTTGCCTAGGTATAGGTGACCGTGTTTGCCTCCCGGCTGACCATCTGATGAGGTAAACACACACACACACACACACACACACACAGAGCGCAGGGCGGGTGTAGAGAAGATTCTATGACCACCGGATTGCCTGGGAGCATGACTCAGAGGCAGTCTATTACCTTAAGTCTTGGTTCTCCTCTTCCTTTTTTCCCCACAACATACTAGAAAACCAGAACGAGATTTAACACGTTTAATCAAATGTTTCTCAATATTATTATTGCAGAACTTTTCGTTTTCACACCATTTTTGTAGGGTTGCCCTCGCTTCCCTATTGTGGATTTTCTTGGCTCTATTTTACTATGAATCAGCCCTGTTTATTCGCAAACTAGAGACTCCCATAAAAATAAACATTGTATTTAGCGTCTGTGCACTCACAAAATAGAGTAGGGGTGAACCCACACTTTCAGTAAAGATGAAAACAATGAAGGCATTACTGACTGATTGCCCTGAAACATTTTGTTTTGAAGTCTTCACTTTGTAGCTGAGGTAGGCAGAGAGCAAATAGGTTACCTGTGTAAAACATATGACTGGGGTGGGGGGAGCCGGGAGTAGTAAACTCTCCTCAAAATAGAACATGAAGTGACCAAATTACTCCCTATGAGCACCTTAGAGGGAAAGAGTTTCTGATTTTTCTATGTGTTTTTATTTTAGAAGTTAGTTAAAAGTCATTCTTTAATCAAAAGAACCTTAGCCTTTAAAATAAATAAATTAGGCATGTTAGTTTAACTAAGTATGTCTTATACAACAAATGTATTTGCATTAAAGTAGGTGCACTATTGAGGATGGTGTAATATGGAGAAGCATTTTTAATGCAATAAAGCATACCCAAATATTGATGAAATGCCTCTAGCTCTTCCCATATACATTTGCATGAGAAAAAAAGTGTTGGTAAAAAACATTAGTCAATGGTCTATGTATTTTCAATACATAGAAAATACATGGTCTATGTATTTTGCTAGAATCTTTCCTGTGGAAAATATTTGATTTCACATCTACTTGGTCATTGGAATGAGAGAAGCACCTACTCAATTAAGGGAACAGATACCAAACTCTTCTAATACACCTCAACTTTAAAAGGCATGTGTTGCTGTCTCCAGATATCCAACATTGCACCATGCAAAGTCATCATATGCTATTCTTTCAAAGAAAACCATAGGGAGAAAATAGTTGGTGAAAACCTACAGCTCATTTGACTCTAAGTCTTTTCAGCAATGACTGTATTATAGCAGGGAACAGTCCATTTTTTTCCTCTAATACTAGTGGCTTCTTGTTCAAGGAGTGGCTACCAAGAATGAAATCTTCATTTTCTCATCCCTGTTTAGGATATTCCTCATTTCTCCTTTGCTAAGGTGATTTGCCTTTGAGTATTTATGCTATTTGATTTTGACTATGTTTGTATAGTCTCATTTTTATGGTTATAAAAAGGTAGAGAAAAATGCTAGCTAAAATGCCTTAAAACCGAGAGAAATGATGACAGAGTACAGGAACACGAGCTCTAACTCCTACACTTCCCAACCTCATGGCTCACCAGAGACAATAATCAGTGGGAAAAAAAAGATGGAAGAGCAGCCTAGTCCTCCTGCTGGAGCCATTGGATTTCAATTTAGAGCCTCCGGATGGTTGAAAACTTCTGTCACCTGTACGGCAGCATTTTCTCCCTTTCGTGGTCTTTACTCACATTTTTATTGGTGTCATACTGTGTTAAGCTTCACAACATGGGAAGCCAAATAAATAAAATAAAAAGCTTCATTTTAAACTGACCCTTTGACTTTATGTAGTTTAAAGTAAGTACTCACACGAAAATTTTCTGAAATCAGGAAGATTGAAACCCTGTTTTTAAACAAATATTGCACAGCTGCTAGAGAAGGGTTAGCAAAAGAAATACCATTCCTCTGTTTCTTGAACACATTTAATAACCACCCTCTTTGAGCAAGTACTATGTTAGGTTCAGGGGCTACCACAGTGAAAATTGATAAAGCTTAAAGTCTAATGAGCTTAGGGTCTAATGAGCCATTAACAGAGCTTTATCACTAGGAAAGAAGATAAGATGATGATGATGATAAATTTGAAGTGCAAAGAAAAAATACTTATTAATTAATTAATGACATTAACAAAACTGTGAGAAGAAGAATAGAGATTATGAGCTATGCGTATAGCCAGGGCTCTTATATGATTTCTTGAAGAAAAGAGGAGAAAGAGGGTTTAGGGAAAAGAGAAGCATTTTTGTCAAAGGAAACAGTGGAAATTTTTTAGGCCAGTGGAAATTTTGTTGAGCTTTCACTTTTAAAAATTAACATCTGCTTTTATCAGTGGGAACAATAGAAGATGATAAATGTCTTTGAGGTTGTAGAGACTTCTGATACTTATGTATGGGCTATATAATACATAGGATTAGTACTACTGAATACATGAACAGAATCTGGAATGAAGGTGATGACAAAAATTAGCAATCTTCCCTTTCTCCTTCTGAAGAATATGTCAGCCAACAAGGAGAATTAAAAAATAAATAAATCCTGCAAATTTTATTTTTAGTAAAATCAGGAGATAGATCACCTGCAGTTTTCAAAATGTGTATACAATATGCCAAAACTGCAGAGATCACCAGAAGTCACAGAAAAGAAGGTAAGGAGAAGAAGAGCAGAGAGTGAGCTCAATGATACATAATCTTAGAAAGCCTGAATAGAAATATAATTCTTGAAAGTGAGAGTTTCACTGTGAAATGCAAAGGTTCTTTCCCTTGGTTACAGCAATTCAGGAACTAAAACTGGGCTGTAGCAGCAAAAGGAGGAAAGTATAAATACTCAGTTGTGGCTAATCTCACAAAACCCAAGAAAAACATGCTTCCTGGGGCTGAATTGCTGGTCTTGATTTGCAAATCATATGCATTTTATTTCCAGCTATCTGTGGGAACTGAAGTGAGTAGAGCTGGTGACAAAAGCCCCCTTAGATATGTCCTGTTGAAAGTAAGGGTGGGCTACACAAAGATTAAACAAGTATGACTGCAAAAAGCAGTCTATCTCTAGTAGCAGAGATGACCAAAACTTTGTAAATCCCAGGTGGCTAATTTCCTTTCTTTCCCCAGAAACCTGGATCAGAAAAATCTAATTTGATTAATTATGAGTAATTAAAAAAACAGTCACAACATTATTACAAAAATAATATAGGAAAAGACAAGAGCAGCAAAATGTACCAGTTGTTAAAGAATACATACTATAACAATATTGCCATGAGAAGTTGAAAAATTTGTCCCAACGCTCTGCTGTGAATTTTTATAAGGACACAGAGAAGTAATTGCTTCTATGAATGAGAACTACAAGGCATAAATGCAAGAACTTGGCAGTAATTGACAAAGCAATAGGAGCTGATGACTCAAAACTCAAGAAAGAAGTGGAAGACAAATGAAAACCATTCTAAATTAAGAATGAATATGAAAGAATTACAAGGTAAAATGCACACTGAGGTAAACACAGAAAGGGAAAGAAGGCAGAAACAAGAAAGATAACAAAATGAAATAGAAATAAAGAGATAAACAGAATTAGACAAAGTGTAAGAGATGAAGAAAGGTAACCCAACACATTATTAGAGAACCTAAAGAAGAAAAATAACAGCAAGGAATAAGTATTTAGATATAATATTTAATATTAAAAAAGAAAACAGCCCTGGCTGGTGGCACAGTGGATAGGCACGCCGGCCTGTGAACCCAAAGGTCGCTGATTCGATTCCTAGTCAGGGCATGTAACCAGGTTGCAAGCCAGGTCTCCAGCCAGGTCCATAGCTAAAGGCAGGTGAAGGGTAACCATACATTGATGTTTTTCTCCCTCTCTGTCCCTCGCCCTTCCCCTCTCTCTAAAAATAATAAATAAAATCTTTAAAGAAAATTTAAAAATTAAAAAAAATTAAAAAGAAGAAAGAAAACATTCTCGAAATGGAAGAACACTTGAAATTTTATTTTTAAAGGACATGATTTCTAGAGAAAGTTACCACAGAATCATTAACACCAGGGTATTAATCATCTGTTAATGACCAGCACCAAGATGTATCCTAATACAGTAAGTAAACTTAAATATAATAAAGAATTTTGCAGGTATGCAGGCAAAAACAATCAGCAAATTAAAATAGAAAATACTGTGATTGGTCTCAGAATTCCTTAATACAACATTCATTGTAGACTAATAATTTAATATCAGTGAGGAAAGCTCAAATGATACCAAAGAAAATAAAGTGAGAGTGAAGGGTTATTTTTTGCTATTTAGCCAAAAGTCTTTCAAGTTTATGAAGTGTAAACAGCTTGAACATACAAGAATTGATGAATATTATTTTCAAGAACCCACCCTCAGGAAATTACCAGAACAGAGAATGGCATTTCACTTTCTAAGAGATAAAAGGAAGAGATGTATTGAATCAAGGACTGATTGTAAACATTGAATATATATTATGTACTGTTCATCTGAAGTGTGAAGTTATGAGAATTAGAGCAAAATAATTAGCTATAAATCTCAAAGACTGAGAATATAAAAATTATATATCTAAACAATTTGGCTGAGAAGGGGTAAAGTAGGTAAGTTATAAAATCATTGAGTGTGTAATGGTCAATATTCAAAGAAAATCAAAGGAACAAATAAGTAATCTAACATTTAACAATATAATAATTATGTAGTAAGATAGGAATACAGAAATAACAAGAAACTACTTTTTATCATTCCTTATGTTAGCAAATTAACCAATTCAGTCAATATAAAGAGAAATATAGCTAGTGTATAAAGAGATAATTACAATAGTAACAAAGAATAAAATAAAAATCTTTATAAATTTTAAGGAAACACAGAAGGTGAAGTTTTACAAAGTTAAAAACAAAACTATAACAGGAATATGACAGAAACAAGAATAAATATAGTCCTCATATCAATAAATGTGAATAGGATTATCTCATTTTGTATTAAAAATAGACATTTTAAAATTTGATTATGAAACAAAATAGAATTTTATGTTCTATATACACAAGAAAACTCAGAATGCTTGAAAAATAAAAGTATAGACATAGACAAAAATAAACCAGGCAGGAATGGTAATAGTAATAATGGTAAGCAGGAATTGAAACTTAATTAGAGACAAGGTATTGTACGAATTAAAAAAAAGTTAAATAAGATGAAGAAGGGTATTTATAGTTATAAAAATAATCACCTTCATATTCATACAAAACAGTTATGCATATCTATGCACCAAATAGTATAGCACCAAGATAACGATATCAGATATTATAATATATACAAGAAGATAACATGAAGCTCTCTATTAATAAATGTCTTTATACTTTTAATTTATAGGAGTCCACATGTACAGACAAGAAAAATATTGAAGATTAAATTATTTTTTAAAGATTTTATTACCTTTTAGAGAGATAGAAAGGGAGAGAAGCAGAGAGGGAGAGAGACATCAATATATGGTTGCCTTTCACCTGACTCCAGCCATGGACCTGGCTGGAGACTTGGCTTATAGCCTGGTTATTTGCCCTGACTGGGGAATTGAACCAGAGACCTTTGGGTTCCCAGGCTGGTGCCTTATCCACTGTGCCATCAGCCAGAGCTGAAGATTAAATTTAATATAATCTTTTTAAGACCAATCTCACTTAGGATCATCAATGAAAATTCTTACTTAAAATATTAACAAATCCCCTAGCAGCATATTAAAAAACAATGTTATCACCAAGTGTGCTGTTTTTAAAGAATGTAAACATCTTTCTATACTGGAAAATCTGTTAACATACTTCATCACTTCATTTATAAAATAAAAATAATATATTAGTACTCACTTCATGGGGTGTTTTTTGGCAATTATTTAAATAATTACTGCTTATAAAATCTTTAACTGGAGTGCCTGGAATATATCCCTAGCCCTCCGTAAATGTTATCTCTTGTGTTTATCAGCTTTCATAGATATTGAAAATCACTATCCTGTGAAAGTAATATAAATCTTACTTTCATTTTCTTGACTAAAATAACTTCTTGTGTTGGTTTATTAATGCTGTGTTCTTATCTATTGTTGCTTCTCCTTAGGATTTTCATTATTATTTTTCAGGTTCCTCTGTTCTTTTTGTATTATTATTAAAATCCTGCAAAGCATTAAATCAATTTGTAAATTAGAGTGTACTCTATCCACTTAAAAATAGTTTCAAATTATAATAGTAATATATGAGTTTGCTCTGTCTCTCTTTTTATTATTTATTTATTTATTTAAAAAGATTTTATTTATTATTTTTTCAGAGAGAGGGGAAGGAGAGAGGACGAGAGGGAGAGAAACATCAGTGTATGGATGCCTTTCACCTGTCTCCAGCTACAGACTGGAGATCTGGCTTGATACCTAGTTATGTTGCCCTGGCTGGGAATCGAACCAATGACCTCTGGGTTCGCAGGCAGTCACCTTATCCACTGTTTCACCAGCCAGGGTCCCTCTCTCTTTTTAAATAGACTTTAGTTTTTAGAGCAGTTTTGGGTTCATAGCAAAATTGAACAGAATGTACAGAATACCCCCTGTCCTCCTTCTACACACAGTCTCCACCACCATCTACATTCTGCACTAGAGTGGTACATTTGTTCCAATTGATGAGACTATGCAGACACATCATTATTACCCCAAGGCTGTAGTTTACATTAGGGTTTACTCTTTTTTGACAAATGTATAATGATATATGTCCACCATTAGAATTCTGTACAGAATAGTTTCATTGCCCTAAAGATCCTCTGTGCTCCACCTATTCATTTTGCCTTCTACCTTAACCCCTCATAACCTTTCGCTCCATGGTTTTGCCTTTTCCAGAATGTTATGTATCATATAGTAAATAGCCTTTTCAGATCGGCTTCTTTTATTTAGCAATATTTAAGATTCTTCCATGTCTTTTCATGCTCCCCCCCGCATGGAATTCTACTTTTTAAAATATTAAGGTTATGGCCCTAGCTGGTGGCTCAGTGGATAAGGTGCCGGCCTGCGAACCTGAAGGTTGCAGGTTCGATTCCCCAGCCAGGGAACATAACAAGGTTGCAAACCAGGTCTCCAGTCAGGTCTGTGGCTGAAGGCAGGTGAAAAGCAACCATACATTGATGTCTCTCCCTCTCTGCCTCTCTCCCTTCCCCTCTTTCTAAAAAATAATGAAATAAAATATTAAAAAAAAAATATTAAGCTTATTACAAGCTTTGTTTTTGCTAGTTTTGAGCCAGGATATATTACCATATCAATGCATTTCAAATTTTCTGAGTTTTTGTTTTATAGATGAAAACATGTTTTGAATATGTTTGCTAGGATATAAAAATTTGTTTTCATAGGTACATGTAACTTCACTCCCATAAAATATGTTATATTTGCATAATCATTTTTTGGTATTGTTATTTATTATGCTTATTTCTTTTTTCTATTTTTCTTTGTTCAGTTATTTGACTTATGTTTCATTTTTATTGTTTTGACATTTACTTTCCTTTTAATTTTATATTTCTTTCATTCCTATATTCATTTTCATTCTAGTAGTTATCCTCAGATTTTTGACATCAGTATCTTATATTCAATTGTCATCACAAACATAAAAATTGATCATTGGTAATACCCTACTCCTGAAAAATGAGAAGACATAACAACCCTCTTAACTGTTCCTTTTAACTTCATGTTAATCCACCTCATTTCTTGGTGTATTGCATTCCATCATGTTTTGTCTTGGATTTTAGTTCTAAGTTGTTACTTAATACTTTTCATCATTGTGTATCAAATTTAAGTAACCTTTACTCATTTCTTATTTTTAATTCTTATTGAAATTATTTATAATACTGTTATGCATATTATATATAATAATCATATGACTATGTAATAGTTTATATAATGCATATATTTATATTTAATCTATATATTATATATTATATTCTATGTTATATAACATAAAGTATATTATGTTATATACAAAATGTTAATGAGCCTTTTATATCTGAATAGCTATTTATTTTATCTCCACTCTTGAATCAGGGAAAAAGAAGTTAGTACAATTTCATAATTCTAGTTTTACTGTTACATTTCCTCAGAATGTTAATGAAATTGATCTAATGATTTCTTCCTTCCAGTATTGCTGCCAGGAAGTCTAAATGTTATTCTAATCTTTCTTTAAGCAACCTCTCTTTTCTCTCTGTCACTTTTAGAAATTTATTTCTATTTATCTCAGAAGTGTCACTTTAATGTTTTATACTGTTTGATACTTGATAGGTTTTTCCATTTAAAAATTATTAATTGTTTAGGTCCAGGAAATTATTACCGATATTTAAAAAACTGCTTTTGAACACTAATTCCATGTATTTATCTTGTGTATTTCTTACACTTCTCATAAGAATATTTAAGTCTGAATTTTGCCTGATATTATAGAGTAAGTGGGATATATGAATTCTTCACTCTTGAAAGTAGTCCTTAAAGACAAGCAATGATGTAACTTTTCTAACTAATGACAACATATACCTATGTACAAATATATACTCAGAAATAGCAAAAGACCTTCTATTCCAATATTTGTAAAAAGTGTAATAATAATATGTACCTGAAAATTTAGTAGGTTGATGTATACAGTTTGGGTAAGTTGCTGCTTACTATAGCTTCTTATTAAAATACAGGTTTACATATTTATTTGACTCCAACCTTGGTAGAATACATAAAATTAATTAATAAAATCTCAGGTTTCTAAAAAACATAATTGGGAGTTCTAACATTCTTCTTAAGACATTCTCCAAGTGAACACAAAGCCATAAGTGTAAATATGGGAATGGAAGACAGACAAGAAAGGCAGAGCTCAAATCCACTGAAGTCAAAAGGACATAGTGAAATAGGAGCAGTTGCAATCAGTTCAAATGGCATCTCCTTAAATATTACTGAATATCCCTAAAAGTAGAACAAATGACTCTTTTTCTTGTGTTCTCATAATGCTCGGTTCACAGCTCTGTCTTACCACTGGCTGAACTTGGCCTTAGCTGGAGTTTCAGCCCTCAGTCCTCGTCTCATGCTCTGTTAATCAACCTGATGTCCTTCCCACTGCGGAGTCTCCAGAAACAGGGCAGATGCATCTAAACAAGGCTCAAGGCAGTGGAGATTATATTTTAATTCAGATAGGGTTAGAAATGTTTGTTCCACTATAATATGAACAGGCACAATATGTGAACTCCAGGAGCAGGAGGCTGATGTATAGAAAAATGAGATAGTGTTCTTTGATCACATAAATTTCTTTAAAAATAAAGAAGCCGGTGGAGACAGTACTTGCTGTGTTAGCTCTCTGTTGGTGCATAGCAAGTCACCCTATATTTTGGAGGCATAAAACAACATTTATTATTTCATAGTCCTGTGAGTCACCCATCGTGTGGTGTAGAATCTCTCAAAGGACTGCAATCAAGGTATTAGCTGAGGCTGCAGTCATTGGTGGCTGCGCTTGGGCAGAATTTTCTTCCATTCTCACACAAGCTTTTACAGATTTTAGCTCCTTGCTGGCTGTTGGCTGTAGATGTTGGTTTCTTGCCGCATGAGCAGCTCTGTAACATTCCTCAAAACATAGCAGCTTACATCTTCCCAAGTGAATGAGTCAACAGACATTGAGAGACAGAGTGGCTAGATGGAACTTAAACAGTCTTTTGGTAACCTCAACCCTGAACCTACAGCCTACGGTTTTTCCTGCATTCTGTTGCTGGAAGCGAGTCACTAGATGCAGGTGGCAATTATACAAAGGAATAAAGGCTGGGAGGTGGAGATCAGCTGTGAAGAGGAAGAGGGAGTGTTTGCAGGTGCTGGAAGATAATGGAAAAGTTTGGAAATGTCAACAAGGTTAATCTCAGCTAGGCTACCTGCTTGCATTTGGATGAATGAACGTGACTTCGATCTCATTAAGTCATATCAGTTTACTGCACTTAAAAATCCCTCTGAGAAGAAGAGTTGGGGGTACTTGGGTGATTTTAATACAGAAAATACCTACGCAGGGGCAGACTCCACTTCCCTGAGTTCAATTTCAGCTGAGGAGTAAACCCTTTCTGTTTTTTATTTGTTTGTTTTGCTGAGTTTTGTTCAGGAAGCTGGCCTAGAAAGAGAAGCTTAAAATAAAGAGAGATAGCTGAACAAAAACTGTTGGAATTAGACAAGGAAAGCATGGTGAAGCGTTTAATATCCTTTAACCTGGCCAAATTTATCAGTGGTTTTTTAACATTTTTCTTAAGACACCTTTAGAAAAGGCCTTTTTACTGCTTTTCTAGGTACAGAAAGTATGTTTTTTTGTTCCTTGCAAGTAAACAAAACAAAAACAGCTACCCAAATGAACATATATGATGAAGTACAAAATGAAATAAACAGACTTAATGAGAAGCAAACCAATGAGAAGATTTTGAAAGTAGAACAGGAATATAACAAATTTTGCCAACCATTTTTTCAGAAGAGATTAAATTGATCTCCCAAATCCCAAATGTTGGGGTAGCAGCATTTGTCAACCATCCCCAAGTGACTGCACTAATTGGAGGAGAGGATAAGAGGCACTGCATTATTTGAAAGAGTTGAAGTGATGGAATTTGAAGATATTAAATAAGGTTACAGAGTAAATTTTTATTTTGATAAAAATCCTTACTTTGAACATAAAGTTCTCTCCAAAGAATTTTATCTGAATGAAAGTGATGATCCACCTTCAAATACCATGGAAATCAAATGGAAATCTGGAACTGATTTGAGGAAACCATCAAGTCCAACTCAGAATAAAGCCAGCAGGAAGGGACTGCATGAGGAACCAGAGAGCTTTTCCACTTGGGTTACTGACCATTCTGATGCAGATGCAGAAGAATTAGGAGAAATCATCAAAGATGATATTTGGCCATATCCATTACGGTACTGCTTGGTTCCTGACTTGGATATTGAAAAAGGGAAGGAGAAGAAGGTGATGAGAATGATGATGATGAAGAAGAAGGATTGGAAGATATCGATAAAGAAGGGGATGAGGATAAAGGTGAATAAAGTGAAGATGATTAAGGAGAGCAAGAGAGGAAGTTGAAGGAGAAAACTAATGAAACACTGGCGGATTTTAACTCTTCTTTTAATTTTCTTTCATCCCTGAGAGCAAGTTGTAATCTTTTTTTCCCCTCTTGTGTTCAATTGCCTCCTTTTTAGGCTTTCTTTTCACTCCTTTACACCATGGTTCTCATCTTATTTGGGTGAGGGATACCTTGAGCAGAATACAGTGGGGAAAAAAAGTATCTGTCTCTCTCTATTCCAAATTCATTTTTATCTTTTCCTAACTTGACAAAAAACTTTCTAGGCCCATCATCTCCATGCTCTGTAGGGGAAAAAAAGAAAAAGAAAAACCTGCTCCCATGCTGTTTCCTTCCAGTCTGATCTTTGCTTGGAGAGGCGTGCATACAGAGTGAAGCTATGGTGGGAAACTGCAAAGGACACTACTCCTGGAAAGGTGCTCTCAACCCTCTTATTCTAACTTCTCATAGGACTGGTATGAATGAAAACAGCCTTACAAATATTTAGTGAGGGGTGGAAATGTAGTCAGATTAGTGCCAGGTGTTCAAGGGATGATTTCTTCCAAAGACTTGGAACCCTGTTCAAAAGACTTGTTTACACAGCGTTAACAACATCTGGAAGCCTGGTGGGTGACTGACACCTTTGCAGTCCTTTCCACTAAAGGGAACTCACATTATTTTATTGATCTACTTAACATGATGTCTATTGATTCCACATTTTGAAATATGCATGCATTAAAATATGTATATGTATGCCTCTCAACTTCTCCTAACAACAGAATTTTCCTAGTGGTTTTTTTTATCCTTACATTATTAATACTTATAAATATCTTTCTTTCTATAGTGATTAGTGTCTTGGTTGCCTTAATTTCACTATGAAAGAGATTAGATAGAATTTTTAAAGTTATAGTGCAGATTTCAAAGCCATTTATTTCTACAAGTTGTACAGCTTTTTTTCCTTCAGAATAATTAGTAAATGCTAATGATACAGCTACTTGATATAGTCTCAATTCTTGAACAAAAATTAAAAATCAACCTAAATTTAAAATGTCAAGATTATCACTGGCATAAAATTCAATGCTATATTTTCTTTGGTCCATGTCACCAACAACCATGAATTGAAATTTTTTCAGGATATATTTTGTGATAAAATAACCTAAAATTTTCCACTTTAACCATTTTAAGTGTGTAATTCAGTGGTATTTATCACATTCACAATGTTGTACAACCATCATCACTATCTTTTGCTGTTTTTTTTCCTCAATTCAAATAGAAACTCTGCAATCATTAAGCATCAATTAACTCTCCATTCCTTCCTCTCCATAGCTTCTGGCCACCTCTAATCTATTTTCTGTTTTTACAAAATTACCTGTCCTAGACATTTAATGTAATTGGAATCACACAATAGTTGTCCCTTTTTTGTTTGGTTTATTTCATTCAGCATAATGTTTTCAAGTTTCATCCATGTTGTATTATATATCAGAGCTTCATTCCTTTTTATATTTATAGTATGTAACATTTAATTGCAATTTTTGAAAACAAAATCATTCTGGAGAAACTCTTCTGTTTGAGTAAGAGTCAATGATAAATATTTTAAGTGGATTGAAAATATTTTCTCTCGCTCTCTCTCTTTTTTTTTTTTTTTTTAGCCTATGATGGAAATTATAGACTAAGAAAAGTCAGATTTTGAGATACCATTTCTGGATTTTCCTGTTGTTCTGCCTTTTTTGTTATAGTTGCTCTTGAAACATAAAACATAGAAACTCAGTGAGATTAAATAGAACAAGGAAAGTTATGTACTTCCTCCCTAAGTTGAAGCCTTCTATGATATGACAAATATTTGCAAAGTATACATAACTCTTATACCTGACAACACTACAAAACCTTCTACTCAAGATGGCCCATAAAAATTGAAAAAGATCTATCATTGTATATAGCTCAGTGTATCAACTAAACTGAAAACTAAAAAAAAAAAAATACACTTCTAAGATTGATTGTGGGTTGTGCTGGTGACAGTGTCAGTTGTTTTTTATTATTGTAAGTTTGTTACTGAGAATATATTTTATTCCAAAACACAGTTCTAGCCAGGTGGTGGAAGCTTAGGATATATTTTCCAATGACATAATGTTTGAAAAACTAGTTAGGCCCCCTATTAATCCTGCTAATCAATATATAACTAAATCCAAAATCTCCGGATTGTGTGCCATCAAAGCTGCTGTCAAGTTACTTTTTTCTAAACGTATTCCTGTTAGTGATTTCAGAAACAACTTTCCATTTATTCCTTGTAAAACTCCAGTAATCTTGCCACCAGTATCCATCCACATTTTATTCTTGGAAGGAAGTGATCCTGTTACCTGGAATTGTAAGATAAAGAGGATTTCTGTGGCAGATTAGAAGTAATAACATTAACTAAATTTGGATATTTGCTTAATTTAATTCAACAAAATTATTTATATGTATTCTACTGTGCTAAAAGACATATAAAATAAGACACCATCCCTGATCTCAAGGAGTCTGAAGATTAAGGAGCACAAAAGAGATTAAGATAGCTGTGATAAAACTTGTTCTAGAAAGCGCCATACGGAATTGTTAAATAAAATTGGACAAATGGAAATACTGGGTATATCTGTTTGAGGAATCATGGAATGCGCACAAAGCAGGTGACAGTACAACTGGACGAACCATGAATGATCCAGGGATTTTTGAAAATCAGAGTTGTAAGTTTGGCAGGAAGATCGCTTTAGTAGTTATATTTGTAGCAGGTTTTGACTTAGCAAATAGCTTTCCAGTTCTCAAACTGGAAGATGTTAAAGAGCTAAAGGTGGAAATTAGAAAGGAAGAACATCCTCCGAATGCAAGTTGCCTTTTCAGTGTTTGTGACCATGACAGTCCTGGGCACATGATTCTTTTGAGAAATTAAATCCATATTGGGAATGACATAAATGTTTGTCTCTACCTGAACTTTATTTTAAATGAATTAAAAATTGTGAGTGAATGCCTAGATAAATAATTAACAAGCTTTCCTCTGCTTTTCAACAAAAACTACTAAGTCATTTGTATTTGTTACTCAAAAATTTAAAAATACTAATAAGGAAAGGAGAAAAATTCCAAATCAAAGTTTTAGCAAAATATGTCCATATAAAATAGGCATTCAGTCTTCTTTTATTAAACAGTAAGAATATCCACATAAAAAATAATTTATTAGCTTTGTATTTGAGAGAAAGTGTGAACATTATGCTACAAATCTGGAACAATATCTGATATTTATATTATTGGTGAGACTTTTAGAAATATGTATCTAGGTATTAAAGGCAAGAAGCTTTTGGAAAAAAGAAGAAAAGCCTAGAGAAGCACTACAAGTAATCCTAATTTGCAAAGGTGATGTCCAGAGGAAAAGGCTGATGACAGGAGAAGTGGAGACTGTATAAGTACAGAGTGGGCTAACCAAACAGGCACCAAAATTTCAGTGCCTTAAAAAAGAGTTTCTTCTTTCTTATCTAATAGAGGTAGGCTATGATTCAGGTTGATGCTGACCTTTCTCTATGCAGACGTCCTGGGAAGACTGATGGCTAATCTGCCATCTTATCATATACCGTAGATTCCAAGGTCCAAGGTCACTAGAGGAATGACCATCAGCCAGAAATGAAGGTGAAAAATATGGAGGATTGTTCATGAGAGGTTTATATGGGCCAGTCTTGAAATGATCCACATCACTTCTCCCTTCTCCCAATAGATCATTTATTAAAACAATCATGTGTCCATATCCAATTGCAAGGGAGGCTCAGAACCATAGTCTAGCTGTGTCACCAGTCTAGCTCTGTGTGTATGTGTATGTATATGTGTGTGGACAGCTAGCTATTTGCTGCAGAGATTATTATTTTATTGTACTTTAGGTACTATTTACTATTTAATTATTGCCATACTAGAAAAAATGTCCAGATAAACTAATATTTTTAATGAGGTAAAAATCACTCCAAATGTCATGATTCAGAGTATACCCACTGTTAATATTTATGTATCTCTATTATTGTCCTTTTATATCTACCTATCATCTATCATCATCTATGTAATATTGCTCCCTTAAATTTGTCAAAGGTTTTAATTGTCAACAATGGAGTAAAGTCTTATTCTTTTAAGTGAAAATCATTTATTTTAAAATATCAGATAGGTCACAGACTCATGAAGAGTATTGCAATAACTGATTTTAGTGTTAGGTTTGTTTCTTGCTAGTTATGATTTTTTCCTCATAACTTATGTAACAATATACTCCCTCAAAATTTTTGTTTATAAATAACAATGTGTAGAAAGTTTTTGCAGCTAAATCATTGTGTAAGTTCTCATTTTCTTATGACATTCCTAGAATTGCAGTTTCATAGAAAATTATAAAAATTTCCATATGAAAATTTTACTCAAAAATTATTACACAGAATATATTTATTTGATAGAATGCTATTAAATTGGAAGTTTTAACAAATAGGTAAATAAAAGACCTATATTTTGGAAAATTAGGGAGTTAAACACAAATGTACCTAAGTTCAAACTAAATTATGAAGCCTATGACTTTCCTTCCTAGGAATAAGGCTATAAAATAATTAAGTAAGTAATGACTAAATAAAAGCTAATTTAAAAACTCAAGGTATGATTTCAATTTCACGTAGTTATTGAAAAAAGCAGTGGCATATATAAACATAATTTTGGAAACTTTTAGAAAGTCAGATCAAAAGGCAGTTCCGTTTTTAGTTTTTTGAGAAACCCCATACTGTTTTCCACAGTGGCTGCACCAGCCTACATTCCCACCAACAGTGTATGAGGGTTCCCTTTGCCCCACATCCTTGCCAACACTTGTTGTTTGTTGATTTGTTGATGATTGCCATTCTGACAGGTGTGAGGTGGTATCTTATTGTGGTTTTAATTTGCATCTCTCTGATGACTAGTGATGTTGAGCATTCTTTCCTATGCCTCTGGGCCCTTTGTATATCTTCCTCAGTGAGTTGTCTGTTCAGGTCCTTTGCCCATTTTTTAATTG